>WNWK01022078.1:0-33126 GCA_009830355.1 Cherax destructor
TGACGTCACTGTTGTTGACAGTAGTGACGTCACTGTTGTTGTGACAGTAGTGACGTCACTGTTGTTGTGACAGTAGTGACGTCACTGTTGTTGTGACAGTAGTGACGTCACTGTTGTTGTGACAGTAGTGACGTCACTGTTGTTGTGACAGTAGTGACGTCACTGTTGTTGTGACAGTAGTGACGTCACTGTTGTTGTGACAGTAGTGACGTCACTGTTGTTGTGACAGTAGTGACGTCACTGTTGTTGTGACAGTAATGACGTCATTGTTGCAGTAACAGTAGTGACGTCACTGTTGTTGTGACAGTAGTGACGTCACTGTTGTTGTGACAGTAGTGACATCACTGTTGTTGTGACAGTAGTGACGTCACTGTTGTTGTGACAGTAGTGACGTCACTGTTGTTGTGACAGTAGTGACGTCACTGTTGTTGTGACAGTAGTGACGTCACTGTTGTTGTGACAGTAGTGACGTCACTGTTGTTGTGACAGTAGTGACATCACTGTCGTTGTGACAGTAGTGACGTCACTGTTGTTGTGACAGTAGTGACGTCACTGTTGTTGTGACAGTAGTGACATCACTGTTGTTGTGACAGTAGTGACGTCACTGTTGTTGTGACAGTAGTGACGTCACTGTTGTTGTGACAATAGTGACGTCACTGTTGTTGTGAAAGTAGTGACGTCACTGTTGTTGTCACTGCTACTAAACAAGTGTTCAGGAATGTCTCACTGTTGCAGACATCAACGTATCAACACCACTGCTGCTGCAACAAGAGTTCCCATAATGCAATAGTTTATCCCGCTCTGGCAGCCTTTCAAGTGGTGCAAACGTTGCATCGTTAAATGTAATGTCAGTAATGTAAATTCATAGTCTCGCATTAAATGTTCATAATGAAATGTTGCATTAATGTAAATTTGCATTAATGCTTGAGTAATGTAAATGTTGCAGTAATGTAAATGTTGCAGTAATGTAAATTTGCAGTAATGTAAATGTTGCAGTATGTAAATTTGGTAATGTAAATGTTGCAGTAATGTAAATGTTGCATTAATGTAAATGTTACATTAATGTAAACGTTTCAGTAATTGAAATGTTGCAGTAATGTAAATGTTGCAGTAATGTAAACGTTGCAGTAATGTAAACGTTGCAGTAATGTAAACGTTGCAGTAATGTAAACGTTGCAGTAATGTAAATCTTGCAGTAATTGAAATGTTGCAGTAATGTAAATGTTGCAGTAATGTAAACATTGCAGTAATGTAAATGTTGCAGTAATGTAAATGTTGCAGTAATGTAAACGTTGCAGTAATGTAAATGTTGCAGTAATGTAAATGTTGCAGTAATGTAAACATTGCAGTAATGTAAACGTTTCAGTAATGTAAATGTTGCAGTATGTAAATGTTGCAGAAATGTAAAAGTTGCAGTAATGTAAACGTTGCAGTAATGTAAATGTTGCAGCAATGTAAATGTTGCAGTAATGTAATGTTGCAGCAATTTAAACGTTGCAGTAATGTAAATGTTGCAGTAATGTAAATGTTGCAGTAATGTAAATGTTGCAGTAATGAAAAAAATTGTGATAGAAATGATTGAGGTATAAGTTAGTTGTTAACATGATGGCTACTGATGTGCCTCGTAGCTCGACTGGTAGCGCACTCACCTCACATACTAACGTCCGTGGAAACATCAGGACGTGTTTCCTTAAGACACCTGCTGTCTATGTTCACCTAGTAGTAAGTAGGTACCTGGGTGTTAGTGGACTGGTGTGGGTCGCATCCTGGGACAAAACTGACCTAATTTGCGGTAAATGCTCAGCATAACAAGGAGCTTTCTATATAGTAGTATGTCATTGATGTCAAATATGGTTTGTATACCTTGTACATGTACTTGTAGAAATAAAGATTACTATTATTATTAGTAGTAGCAACGTGAGGTAGATGTAGACACCTGTAGACTAAAGCCTGGTTATTGGCTATGGTTTCTAGAAGTTAGACGTTAGTAAGTAGAACCCAGAGTCACGTTGCAGGAGGTGAGGATCTTTTGTACTCAGAGTGAGGATGTCTTGTACTCAGTGTGAGGATGTCTTGTACTCAGTGTGAGGATGTCTTGTACTCAGTGTGAGGATGTCTTGTACTCAGTGTGAGGATGTCTTGTACTCAGTGTGAGGATGTCTTGTACTCAGTGTGAGGATGATGTCTTGTACTCAGAGTGAGGATGTCTTGTACTCAGTGTGAGGATGTCTTGTACTCAGTGTGAGGATGTCTTGTACTCAGTGTGAGGATGTCTTGTACTCAGTGTGAGGATGTCTTGTACTCAGTGTGAGGATGTCTTGTACTCAGTGTGAGGATGTCTTGTACTCAGTGTGAGGATAATGTCTTGTACTCAGTGTGAGGATGATGTCTTGTACTCAGTGTGAGGATGTCTTGTACTCAGTTTGAGGATGTCTTGTACTCAGTGTGAGGATGATGTCTTGTACTCAGTGTGAGGATGATGTCTTGTACTCAGTGTGAGGATGTCTTGTACTCAGTTTGAGGATGTCTTGTACTCAGTGTGAGGATGTCTTGTACTCAGTGTGAGGATGATGTCTTGTACTCAGTGTGAGGATGTCTTGTACTCAGTGTGAGGATGTCTTGTACTCAGTGTGAGGATGTCTTGTACTCAGTGTGAGGATGTCTTGTACTCAGTGTGAGGATGTCTTGTACTCAGTGTGAGGATGTCTTGTACTCAGTGTGAGGATGTCTTGTACTCAGTGTGAGGATGTCTTGTACTCAGTGTGAGGATGATGTCTTGTACTCAGTGTGAGGATGTCTTGTACTCAGTGTGAGGATGATGTCTTGTACTCAGTGTGAGGATGATGTCTTGTACTCAGTGTGAGGATGTCTTGTACTCAGTGTGAGGATGATGCTTGTACTCAGTGTGAGGATGTCTTGTACTCAGTGTGAGGATGATGTCTTGTACTCAGTGTGAGGGATGTCTTGTACTCAGTGTGAGGATGTCTTGTACTCAGAGTGAGGATGTCTTGTACTCAGTGTGAGGATGTCTTGTACTCAGAGTGAGGATGTCTTGTACTCAGTGTGAGGATGTCTTGTACTCAGTGTGAGTATGTCTTGTACTCAGTGTGAGGATGATGTCTTGTACTCAGTGTGAGGATGTCTTGTACTCAGTGTGAGGATGATGTCTTATACTCAGTGTGAGATGTCTTGTACTCAGTGTGAGGATGATCTTGTACTCAGTGTGAGGATGTTTCTTGTACTCAGTGTGAGGATGATGTCTTGTACTCAGTGTGAGGATGTCTTGTACTCAGTGTGAGGATGTCTTATACTCAGTTGAGGATGTCTTGTACTCAGTGTGAGGATGTTCTTGTACTCAGTGTGAGGATGTCTTGTACTCAGTGTGAGGATGTTCTTGTACTCAGTGTGAGGATGTCTTGTACTCAGTGTGAGGATGATGTCTTGTACTCAGTGTGAGGATGTCTTGTACTCAGTTTGAGGATGTCTTGTACTCAGTGTGAGGATGTCTTGTACTCAGTGTGAGGATGTCTTGTACTCAGTGTGAGGATGTCTTGTACTCAGTGTGAGGATGTCTTATACTCAGTGTGAGTATGTCTTGTACTCAGTGTGAGGATGTCTTGTACTCAGTGTGAGGATGTCTTGTACTCAGTGTGAGGATGTTCTTGTACTCAGTGTGAGGATGTCTTGTACTCAGTTTGAGGTATGTCTTGTACTCAGTGTGAGGATGTCTTGTACTCAGTGTGAGGATGTTTGTACTCAGTGTGAGTATGTCTTATACTCAGTGTGAGGATGTCTTTACTCAGTGTGAGGATGTCTTATACTCAGTGTGAGTATGTCTTGTACTCAGTGTGATGATGTCTTGTACTCAGTGTGAGGATGTCTTGTACTCAGTGTGAGGATGTCTTGTACTCAGTGTGAGATGTCTTGTACTCAGTGTGAGGATGTCTTGTACTCAGTGTGAGGATGTCTTGTACTCAGTGTGAGGATGTCTTGTACTCAGTGTGAGGATGTCTTGTACTCAGTGTGAGGATGTCTTGTACTCAGTGAAGGTTGTGTGAGAATGAGAGCTAGCTTCTAGGACTGACCTCAGTGCTATCACTCTGGTGGTGCTAGCTAGCAGCTAGGACTGACCTCAGTGCTAGCACTCTGGTGGTGCTAGCTAGCAACTAGGACTAACCTCAGTGCTAGCACTCTGGTGATGCTAGCTAGCAACTAGGACTGACCTCAGTGCTATCACTCTGGTGGTGCTAGCTAGCAACTAGGACTGACCTCAGTGCTAGCACTCTGGTGGTGCTAGCTAGCAACTAGGACTAACCTTAGTGCTAGCACTCTGGTGATGCTAGCTAGCAACTAGGACTGACCTCAGTGCTAGCACTCTGGTGGTGCTAGCTAGCAACTAGGACTGACCTCAGTGCTAGCACTCTGGTGGTGCTAGCTAGCAACTAGGACTGACCTCAGTGCTAGCACTCTGGTGGTGCTAGCTAGCTACTAGGACTGACCTCAGTGCTAGCACTCTGGTGGTGCTAGCTAGCAACTAGGACTGACCTCACTGCTAGCACTCTGGTGGTGCTAGCTAGCAACTAGGACTGACCTCACTGCTAGCACTCTGGTGGTGCTAGCTAGCAACTAGGACTGACCTCAGTGCTAGCACTCTGGTGGTGCTAGCTAGCAACTAGGACTGACCTCAGTGCTAGCACTCTGGTGGTGCTAGCTAGCAACTAGGACTGACCTCACTGCTAGCACTCTGGTGGTGCTAGCTAGCAACTAGGACTGACCTCACTGCTAGCACTCTGGTGGTGCTAGCTAGCTACTAGGACTAATCTCAGTGCTAGCACTCTGGTTTACCTGGAGAGGGTTTCGGGGGTCAACGACCCCGCGGCTCGGTCTGAGACCAGGCTCATGGTGGATTAGGGTCTGATCAACCAGGCTGTTACTGCTGGTCGCACGCAGACTGACGTACGAACCACGTGCCTCTCCAGTGCCTTCTTGAAGACAGCCAGGGATCTATTGGTAATCCCCCTTATGTATGCTGGGAGGCAGTTGAACAGTCTTGGGCCCTCGACCAACTTTTCCTATTATTCCTTTATCACGCATTTTGTGTGCTATTACACCATGGTCTGTGTATACTACATCTGTATTTTGTTTATCCTCTACAACATTCAGGACCTTGTCATAGTGGTCCAATAGCTGGGACAGGCAGGAGCGACCTGCTCTAAACCCGTGTTGCCCTGGGTTGTGTAACTGATGGATATCTAGGTGGTTGGCGATCTTGCTTCTTAGAACCCTCTCAAAGATTTTTATGATATAGGATGTTAGTGCTATCGGTCTGTAGTTCTTTGCAATTGCTTTACTGCCACCTTTGTGGAGTGTGGCTATGTCTGTTGTTTTTAGTGTGTGTGGGATGACCCCTGTGTCCATGCTCCTCTCCATAGAATGCTGAAGGCACGCGATAGGGGCTTCTTGCAATTCTTGATGAACACGGAGTTCCATGAGTCTGGGCCTGGGGCAGAGTGCATAGACATGTCATTTATTGACTTTTCAAAGTCTTGTGGTGATAGGATAATATCAGGGATTTTTGACATGACCAAATTTGGGGTCTCATTCATAAAAAAAATCATTTGGATTATCGACCCTTAGTCTGGGCAGCGGCTCGCTGAACACTGAGTCGTATTGGGACTTTAATATCTCACTCATTTCTTGGCTGTCATCTGTGTATGTCCCATCCCGCCTAAGCAGAGGCCCAATACTGGATGTTTTTTACCTTAGATTTGGCATAAGAGAATAATTTTTTTTTTTCAATTTCCTTTATGGCTTTTAGTACTTCCTGTGATTCTTGTCTCCTGTAAGATTCCTTCAGAGTAAGTTCGATATTTGCAATTTCATTGACCAGTGCCTCTCTACGTATTTCAGATATATTGGCCCCTCTCAGCAGCTCTGTGACTCTTCGCCTTCGTCTGTATAGGGAGCGTCTCTCTCTTTCTAGTTTACAGCTTCTCTTTCTTTTTCTTATTGGAATGTGTCTTGAGCAGATCTCAAGAACAACAGAGTTCATTTTTTCTAGGCAAATGTTCGGATCTGTGTTGTTTATGATGTCTTCCCAGCTTGTTACATTTAGGACATGGTTGATTTGATCCCATTGTATGTTTTTGCTATTAATATTGAATTTTGTGAAGAGACCTTCATGACTGATCACATTTTGCTGATCAGGAGCCCTGGGCATACATGTCTGTACCTCTATTATGTTGTGATCTGAGTGTATTGTCTTTGATACAGTTATATTCCGTATCAGATCGTCGTTGTTAGTGAAGATGAGGTCCCGCGTATTTTCTAGTCTTGTAGACTCTAATATTTGCTGGATTAAGGTGAATTTGGTGCAGAGATTTAATAGTTTGTGTGTGAATTTTCATCTGCGCTGCCTCCTGGGGTGGTCTCTGCTATACTGTTTGGTATACTCCTCCATTTTAGGTGTCTCAAGTTGAAATCTCCTAGTATAGAGATAGACAGTATAATAACCTATGTGACATGTCAAGATATCTTATTAGTGAAGGTAGGATACCACTTATTCTAAGCAAATTTCCTAAATTTGCTTTTAACAGATAAGTAAACTGTAGATATAAATCCAAATTAATTTCCATGAACGTGCCTATCTGTGCTCATGATAATGCGAGCACAGATGGGCATGTTTGTGGAGCAACTTGCAATGTGAACAGACTGACTGATGTTGTAGTGGCCAGGCTTAGGCTTGGCTACAGGTACTTCTGACAGTTTGGGAGACACAGATGATGATCAAACTAAATGCAAATTATGTGATCAGGCATATGGTCACTGTCTTGAACACTATGTGCTTAATTGTGCACTTATTGAGGAATATAGAGATAGACAATATAATAACCTATGTGACATGTCAAGATATCTTATTCATGAAATAAGATACCTGCTTGTAACAGATAATTGAAATGTAGATATAAACCCAAATGTACAATTGTTAACCCCTTTGGGGCCTAGTGCCTAGGCCTTTTGTGTATCCATATGCTCTTGTGCTACCGTCCACATGATGGATATGGGGTGCACAATAAACTAGCCACTTCGGTGGCAAAATCTAAAAAAAAAATCTAATCCCAGTAGTAAGATGTTTGGGGCAGGAGTTGGGAGATTTTCCAGACAGTGGTCAATTTTCAAAAGTTGCTCCTGGAATTGCTGGAAAGTTGCGTCTGGAGGCTTGTATGCCACCACAATAACAAGGTTTTGGTTTTCAATCTTTACGGCCAAAACTTCAACTACATCATTTGAGGTGTTTAGTAGTTCTGAGCAAATGAGCGACTGTGACGTACAGGCCACATCCCCTTGTTGCCTGTTTAGTCTGTCGCATCTGAATAGGTTATAACCCGGGATCCATATTTCGTTGTCATAATGATCCTTTATGTGGGTCTCTGTGAATGCTACAAACATTGCATTTGACTCCGTGAGCAGTCCCTTGATGTAAGCAATTTTGTTGTTTGTTGATGACTTTAGCTCCTGTATGTTTGCAAAGACAAATGTCGTTATATTGGTGGAATTTAGGGGGGTTTTATTTTCTGGCTCTAATATCTGTTGTTCTGGAGTGGAGGTCAGTGTCCGTGCCTCTGCTCCATAAGTATTTTCAGTTGGTGTAGGATTACTGTCATTTCTTGCCAGTCTTTTTTTTTTCTCCTGGCCCTAAAAAAAACTCCGTCCCTGGAGGGGTTGTGGCTTCCCTCTTTTGTTTCCCATAGTCTGGCTGGTCTGTGTCTTCTTGTATGTGTTGTAACATTGTCTTTCATGGATTGATGAGTGACACATTTCTGGGTGAAATAAGTTACAGGAGGGGAAGTTGCACTCTCCTGTTGTCATGTGGGTGCGGCATTATTTGGGTGGTCAATGATGCATGTCCCACCTGTTTTACCAGATATACCATGCCTGCAGATACCCAAGGCATAGTATTTGCATAGATTGTAACTCTGTTTGCTAGGATTTATTGTAGCTGCATTCGCTTCTGATGCATTTTTTTCTGTTTCCTGCCTATCTATCCCCCCTGTATGGACGTCAGTGCTTCTACCAGGTTTTGCTGGTAATGTGTCCACACTGTTCCCTGAGGCATCATCCCCTTTTGTTCCATCTCCAGCAGTATCGCTATTTTGTACCTCTGTGAATTGAATAGTGTTGTCTTTATTTGTTTCATCAATGCACTGTCCTCCAGGACAACACTAGCACCCTCAGGAGCACTGTCCTCCAGGACAACACTAGCACCCTCAGGAGCACTGTCCTCCAGGACAACACTAGCACCCTCTGGAGCACTGTCCTCCAGGACAACACTAGCACCCTCAGGAGCACTGTCCTCCAGGACAACACTAGCACCCTCAGGAACACTGTCCTCCAGGACAACACTAGCACCCTCAGAAGCACTGTCCTCCAGGACAACACTAGCACCCTCAGGAGCACTGTCCTCCAGAACAACACTAGCACCCTCAGGAGCACTGTCCTCCAGGACCACACTAGCACCCTCAGGCAGGAGCACTGTCCTCCAGGACAACACTAGCACCCTCAGAAGCACTGTCCTCCAGGTCAACACTAGCACCCTCAGGAGCACTGTCCTCCAGGACAACACTAGCACCATCAGGAGCACTGTCCTCCAGGTCTACACTAGCACCCTTAGGAGCACTGTCCTCCAGGACAACACTAGCACCCTCAGGAGCACTGTCCTCCTGGACAACACTAGCACACTCAGGAGCACTGTCCTCCAGGACAACACTAGCACCCACAGGAACACTGTCCTCCAGCTCAACACTAGCACCATCAGGAGCACTGTCCTCCAGGTCTACACTAGCACCCTCAGGAGCACTGTCCTCCAGGACAACACTAGCACCCTCAGAAGCACTGTCCTCCAGGACAACACTAGCACCCTCAGGAGCACTGTCCTCCAGGTCTACACTAGCACCCTCAGGAGCACTCTCCTCCAGGACAACACTAGCACCCTCAGGAGCACTGTTCTCCAGGACAACACTAGCACTCTCAGGAGCACTGTCCTCCAGGACAACACTAGCACCCTCAGGAGCACTGTCCTCCAGGACAACACTAGCACCCTCAGGAGCACTGTCCTCCAGGACAACACTAGCACCCTCAGGAGCACTATCCTCCAGGACAACACTAGCACTCTCAGGAGCACTGTCCTCCAGGACAACACTAGCACCCTCAGGAGCACTCTCCTCCAGGACAACACTAGCATTTTCAGGAGCACTGTCCTCCAGGACAACACTAGCACCCTCAGGAGCACTGTCCTCCAGGACAACACTAGCACCCTCAGGAGCACTGTCGTCCAAGACAGCCCCTTCCAAACCACCCATCTTATTTTCCCAGCTGTCATACCATGCTGACATGTCTTTTAAGAAGGATCTTTTATTGGTGTTCTTGTGTTTTAATATAGATGTAATTTCCTCATACAGGTTTATCTCATTTGGGCAGACCCAAAAACATCTCTCTGAGTTTATGTCAAGTGTGGTCACTGGTTGAAAATCCCTGCATATACCATGGGACCATTGACCACAGAGACTGCAAGCAATCCAGGCCTGTTTTCCTCACTTACCATTTCTACAGACTACACAGATCTTCATGGTGGTGGTCATGGTGGTGGTCATGGTGGTGGTCATGGTGGTGGTCATCTTACAACACTTGACAACTCTCCTACCTAGCTAGTCTATAATTTCTCGAAGTATTTAGTTGTTTTTAACAGTTCTTTTGATTTGGCTGGCGAGGATAGGCTTATTATATAAAAGATTATATATGTACACACACACACACACACACACACACACACACACATATATATATATATATATATATATATATATATATATATATATATATATATATATATATATATACACACAACCCGCACATATAAAAGGGAGGAGCTTACGACGACGTTTCGGCCCGACTTGGACCATTTACAAAGTCACACTAACACACAGAGACGGAGGAAGGGGTATTTATAGGCAGGCAGACAGGGGAGGGTACAAGAGAGTGGGGAAATAATGGAGTAAGTAGTGGAAGTGGTAGTAGTAGTAATAGTAGTAGTGGAGACAGTCATATTCTAGGAAGGGAGCATTGCAATGAGGCTAGCGGCCCGCAAGGGTGGGACGAGAACACAGAGGGAGGAAAGGCGAATAAAATGAAGGACAAATACGAGGCAAAAGAAAAGAAAGAAAGGAAAACCCATAGGAGAAAAAAGGAGAAGGGGGAAGAGATGAAAGGGGAAGGAATCAGGTTAAGTCACGGGTGTTCTGAAGTTTAGAGCATTTAACAATGTAATGAGAGAGGAAAGCATCAACAGAGACAAAGCCAGGGCTAAGATTCATACAGGGAAAGTTGTGTATAAGGGAGGATTCAACCAGGCGGGGACTATGAAAGTTGGACGTAGGGTAGACAGTTTTAGCAGAAGACCAATCAATAGGATGACTGTGATCTCTGACATGACAGAAAAGGGCATTATTAGTGTCGGCAAGCCTAACACTGGCCGAAGGAGACTCGAACCTACGAACCTTGCAACAAGGTTGGCAGTGCTTTACCGACCGTACCACCCTGGACAATACCTTGACGCCCAGCTCACGCTAGACGTTGATCCAAGGCAGCCAGCTTTCAGGCAGGTGGCTTACAGCTTTTCATCGATGCATGCAGGGGATGAGATGAAAAGCTGTAAGCCACCTGCCTGAAAACTGGCTGCCTTGGATCAACGTCTAGCATGAGCTGGACGCCAAGGTATTGTCCAGTGTGGTACAGTCGGTAAAGCACTGCGTCGTACCTTGTTGCAAGGTTCGTAGGTTCGAGTCTCCTTCGCCAGAGATCAGTGTTTGTGAATATTTTGCCTGCTCTTGCGAATTCCTATTATATATATATATATATATATATATATATATATATATATATATATATATATATATATATATATATATATATATATATATATATATATATATATATATATATATATTAGGGATGTATCGGATGTGAAAAATTTAGATATCCGGTATGCGGATGTGTATACGGATGTCTTACTTACTCATTTTAAGGATTCGAATGCGGATGCGGATATAAGAAATTGTGCGGATGTTCAGCGGATTTCGGATGCGGATGTATATACGGATATCTGTTTTCTGTGAAATACGGATGCGGATGCGGATACGGATGTAAGAAATTGTGCGGATGTTCCGCAGATGCGGATGCGGATGCAAATATCCGATACATCACTAGTATATATACAGTGGTATATATATATACTGTGGTTTGATATGGGACAGTCTTACCGCTGCTAGCAGTAACTGTTTGGGTGTTTGGTTCGATACGGAGCCCAAAAAACCCGTCCGCTTGTGAATCCGGTCAGGGGATACCTTCTTCTTTTTTTCCAATCCGGTTGGGTGTTTAGGCGCTTTGAATCCGGTCATGGGTTCATGAATCCGGACGAATCCGGTCAGTGGAACACTTATTTTTGAACGAATCCGGTCGGTGATTTGGACTAGCTCGTTAAAAAGACTACTGGAATACTATTTAAAAGAGTATTATGTGTTCGGTTTGATACAAAAGGTATAACTTGCGTGTTGGAGAAACCGGTGACTTCTGGCAGCTCATACTATAACGAACGGTCGGTGGCCTCTGGTACCCTTTTTTCAGCTTGAACTTTTGGACACTTATAGATCACTGTATTTAGTGTGGTAGTGCTAGTTAGCAACTAGGACTGACCTCAGTGCTAGCACTCAGGTGGTGCTAGCTAGCAAGTAGGACTGACCTCAGTGCTAGCACTCAGGTAGTGCTAGCTACCAACTAGGACTGACAATGCTAGCACTCTGGTAGTGCTAGCTAGCAGCTAAGACTGACCTCAGTGCTAGCACTCAGGTGGTGCTACCTAGCAACTAGGACTGACCTTAGTGCTAGCACTCTGGTAGTGCTAGCTAGCAACTAGGACTGACCTCAGTGCTAGCACACTGGTGGAGATTTGAGAAAGAGCTTGTAGACCAGCAACTTCCCTAGCGGGAGCTACTGGAAATAGATATGAAGTAGGATTACGTTCTACATATTGCAATAATGTAAGTGTTGCAGGAATGTAAATATTGCTCCCCTTCTGTTCCTCATCCTCATATCTGACATAGACAGAGATGTAAGCCACAGCTCCGTGTCTTCCTTAGCGGATGACACCCGGATTGCCATGGCAGTGACCTCCATCAAAGACACCCCAAGACTCCAAGCGGACATCAACCAAATCTTTAAATGGGCCGCAGAAAACAATGTAAAGTTGTATGAAGAAAAAATTCAACTATTCAAATATGGAAAACTTGAGGAAATTAAAACTGTATCAGGGTATACAACAAATTCTAACCATACAATATAGCGGAAAACTAATGTGAAAGACCTGGGAGTGATAATGTCAGAAGATCTAATTTTCAAAGACCACAACAATGTCATTATGTACTGGAGTGCGATAAAATTAATGAATTTATAGACAACTCACTCAGAAATGTTCAAGAAATGTCAAAGTATTTTATCCACAGTGGTATATTACAGACCATTCTGGAGAAATACCCTGACTTTGCTCCCTGTAAATAAAGCATTGCCACGGTGTGTGTGTGTGTGTGTGTGTGTGTGTGTGTCTGTGTGTGTACTCACCTATTTGTGGTTGCAGGGGTCGATACATAGCTCCTGGCCCCGCCTCTTCACTAGCCGCTACTGGGTCACTTTTCCTGCGCCATGAGCTTTATCATACCTCTTCTTAAAGCTATGTATGGAACCTGCCTCCACTACATCTCTTCCCAAGCTATTCCACTTCCTGACCACTCTGTGACTGAAGAAATACTTCCTAACATCCCTGTGATTCATCTGAGTCTTCAACTTCCAACTGTGACCCCTTGTTGCTGTGTCCCATCTCTGGAACATTCTGTCTCTGTCAACCTTGTCAATTCCTCTCAGTATTTTATATGTCGTTATCATGTCCCCCCTATCTCTCCTGTCCTCCAGTGTCGTCAGGTCGATTTCCCTTAACCTCTCCTCGTAGGACATACCCCTTAGCTCCGGGACTAGTCTTGTTGCAAACCTTTGCACTTTCTCTAGCTTCTTTATGTGCTTGGCTAGGTGAGGGTTCCAAACTGGTGCTGCATACTCCAGTATGGGCCTAACGTACACAGTGTACAGGGTCCTGAACGATTCTTTATTAAGATGTCGGAATGCTGTTCTTAGGTTTTTTAGGCGCCCGTATGCTGCAGCAGTTATTTTCTTGATGTGTGCCTCCGGAGACGTGCTTGGCGTTATACTCACCCCAAGGTCTTTCTGCTTTGACGAGGTTTGTAGCCTTTGTCCACCTAGCCTGTACTCTGTCAGCGGTCTTCTTTGCCCTTCTCCTATCTTCATGACTTTGCATTTGGTGGGGTTAAATTCGAGAAGCCAGTTGCTAGACCAGATGTCAAGCTTGTCCAGGTTTGTTTGAAGTCCTGCTTGGTCCTCATCCGATGTGATTCTCCTCATTAATTTCACATCATCTGCGAACAGAGACACTTCTGAGTCTATCCCGTCCTAGGACTGACCCCTGCGGTACACCGCTCGTCACCGGCGCCCACTGTGATACCTCATCACGCACCATGACCCGTTGTTGCCTCCCTGTGAGGTATTCCCTGATCCATTCCAGTGCCCTTCCTGTTATACATGCTTGTTCTTCCA
The DNA here is from genome assembly GCA_009830355.1 of Cherax destructor. Lineage (NCBI taxonomy): Eukaryota > Metazoa > Arthropoda > Malacostraca > Decapoda > Parastacidae > Cherax > Cherax destructor. The sequence goes on from WNWK01022078.1 coordinate 13,714, forward strand.
ACTTCTTTACAAATCTCATGTGAGGAACTGTGTCGAAGGTCTTCCTGCAGTCCAGGAAAATGCAGTCAACCCACCCTTCTCTCTCTTGCCTTACCTCTGTTACTTTATCATAGAACTCCAGGAGGTTTGTTACACAGGATTTGTGTGTGTGTGTCTGTGCGTGCGCCCTCGTGTGTTTGTGCACGCGCGCTCGTGTGTGTGCACGCGCGCTCGTGTGGGTGTATGACCCACTTAATATTTGTATTTATAACTCATTACAATTGTGACCGGGTGTGGATGTCAGTGGCTCATTACTTTGTAATTTGTTCATGATTGTAACCATGTATAGGAATGTAGATGGTTCATTACCTTTGTAACTTGTAATGATTGTGACCAGATCTACCTGGAGTTCATTACCTTTGTAACTTGTCATGATTGTGACCAGATCTACCTGGAGTTCATTACCTTTGTAACTTGTCATGATTGTGACCAGATCTACCTGGAGTTCATTACCTTTGTAACTTGTCATGATTGTGACCAGATCTACCTGGAGTTCATTACCTTTGTAACTTGTCATGATTGTGTCCAGATCTACCTGAGTTCATTACCTTTGTAACTTGTCATGATTGTGACCAGATCTTCCTGAGTTCATTACCTTTCTAACTAGTTCAGCTATCATAACTGGGGCCCAGTCCCTGGACCCATTATGTACCTCTGTAATCTTTTGACTACCGCCCACGCCATGGGTATGGGCTGCATAATAAAGATATTAAACTAACAACAATGCATCTACCACCTCTGCTAGGAAAATGATAAGATGGATAATGAGAACCTTCAAAACTAGGGACGCCAAAGCCCATGATGATTCTCTTCAAATTGCTTGTTCTCTCTAGGCTGGATTACTGCTGTACACTAACTGCCCCCTTCAAGGCTGGCGAAATTGCTGATCTGGAGAGTGTACAGACAACTTTCACCTCACACATAAGTATGATAAAATACCTAAATTACTGGGAACGGTTGAAGTTCCTTGATTTGTATTCTCTGAAACGCAGGCGAGAACGATACATGATACTATACACTTGGAAAATCCTAGAGGGATTAGTATCAAACCTGCACACGAAAATCACTCCATACGAAAGCAAAAGACTCAGCAGGAGATGGAACTTTTCCCCGATGAAAAGCAGGGGCGCCACGAGTACACTAAAAGACAACACAATAAGTGTCAGGTGCCCAAGACTGTTCAACTGCCCCCCAACATACATAAGAGGGATTACCAATAGACCTCTGGCTGTCTTCAAGAAGGCTCTGGACAGGCGCCTGAAGTCACTACATGATCAGCCAGGCTGTGGTTCTTAAGTCGGTTTACGTGCGGCCAGCAGTAACAGCCTGGTTGATCAGACCCTGATCCACCACGAGGCCTGGTCTCAGACCGGGCCGCGGAGGAGTTGACCCCCGAAACCTTCTCCAGGTATACTCCAGGTATGTCAATGTTAACATTACAAGAGCATGGCAGCTATGGTCTTGTGTACCTGACTAGTTCTCAGTGTCTTGTGTACCAGACCAGTTTTTAGAATGTGTCTCGATCGATGTTCAGTTGTGTCTAGCAGTCATGTGAGTACCTGATGAAGTGCTCCCTGGCTCCTAGCAGAAACAAGAGACATGATCACAATATTTGACCCCTGGAATTCTCTCCAGGTAAACTCCAGGTAAAGAACTGATAGAGAGATTTCTTAACACTATCACCAGGAAGAACCTAACGTCATAGTTCTAAGCTGGGGAAAAGCAGGTGCTAGAATACACACAAAAATTCTTCTGAGTTGTTAGAAGAGGAGGTAGTAATCACTACTGTCACGGGGGGTGATTAGTATGTTGTTAATCTAGAAACAGGACATCACGAGAATAGCTCAGTCGCTTTGTTTACACGCTGGGTATCCCGCAGCAGCGTACGTGTACAAGAACGTATGGAGGCAATATTACAAACGTTTTTGGCTGCTTGGCAGGCAGAAACGTATGCGGGTTGCAGCAGCATGAGCGAGTATATAAGTGAGTCAGAGTGAGGAGCGAGGCAGTCCTCCTCCTCCTTACATTGTTAACGCTGTCAAGGTAGCAACACCTGCCACTTGGTAATACTCTCACCACCATAGTGCTTATTCATCAAATACCAACCACGACACCTACGTAGAATATCAATAACACAGACAGGAGCAGTGTTTACAAGTAGTGTGTGTGGAGAAGGTATCCTAGAGTGGCAAGATGTTTGGGCCAGTCTCCCAGCGGTCAGACTCTCAAGAAGACAGCGATTCAGAGCAAGACAAGAGGAAGTTAAAGGCTCACAGGTCACGACAGGCCAGACTAAATGCCAAGAAATACGAAGAACAGCTGAGGCTCACTATTATCAATGTTAAAGAACAAGTGGAGAAGTTAAAAAAAGAGAAGCAACAACTTATAGAGGCGATTACAATGTTTGAAGACTCGTTGAGTCGCCTCCAGGAACAACAGTCAGGTAACTCATGCGGGAGCAGGTTACTTGCCCCCGACAGTGCATTATCTGGAGTAGCCGCCACAAATAAGGTGTTATCAGTTTCGTCTGTGTCTGGCAATGAGAATTTTCAAGATGAAATGTTGCCAGGGACTTCGTCAGAGGTTCCATACTGTCTTGGCCTCAGTAGTTGCGAGCTCTCAGACGCATCCACTGACAATAGTTGCTGGGACTCTAGCAGTGATGTGTCTTCAGCGTCCGCATGTGTCAGTATCACTTGGGACACCCCACAGGTAGAACCATCACTGAATACCAGCACCACAAACAACACCTTGAACTTTCTGCAACAAGAGACCGAACATAACTGCTTCCTGGGCCTCTCGTCTATGTCCCTAGAGGAACCAGCACCACCACTCGCACAGCAGACAGCCTGCACCTCCTTGCAACCCACCGTACACAACAAACACATCCACTGTGCTGCAGCATCAAAGCAGAGCTCCTCGGAGCGACGCAAGAGCAGTAAAGTCTTCTCTTACCTTCTTCCACCTCAGGAAAATCCCGAGCAAGAGATAAAAAGACAGAGAGCAGTGAGGGCGCACCAGCAAAGACAGGAGGAGAAGTCCCAACATAGAGAGCTGAAGATGAACATCCACAAGATAACAGCCGAGGTAGAAAACTTGAAAACTGAAAGACTACAAATTCTGAAACATTTGGAGAGGTTACGAACGCAATATAACCTCTTAACAAGTGACAGCTTCTCTCTTACAAGCCACCATAATAAACCGTGACAACGTTGACGTTTTCATTACCTCTGCTACCTTCATACTCACGAAATCGTAATGACACGATTGCAAACAACCCACGGTACGGGTGGGGATTGAACTCTCAGCAAGTGAGTTGTAAAACTACTGGCCAGTGCGTGAACCACTGGACCAGCTGGCTACAATAAGATTCATCTAACTGGGTATATTTATACACCATAGGGAGGTTAACATGGGCCACCACTGTGACCCCAAACGCAAGTTTTTACAGATAAATCTCCCTCCAGCTGGCGGGAGATTCATCTAATTCAGCTGATTCATCTGATTCAACAGATTCATCTCATTCAATCATGGTTTCTACCTTCATACCTGTGACTTATATGTTCTAGTTCACAAAAACATATCAACAATGTACGGACGTCGAAACAAAAACGTACGTAGTATCTGCAGCTCAACACAGAAAATCTGTGAAAGTAGCAACACGCCGGTGTTGCAACCTTCATGATAAGCTTCATATTGTCAGTGATGTAGCAACTGTTGCAACCTTCATGATAAGCTTGATATTGTCAGTGACGTAGCAGGTGTTGCAACCTTCATGATAAGCTTGATATTGTCAGTGATGTAGCAGGTGTTGCAACCTTCATGATAAGCTTGATATTGTCAGTGATGTAGCAAGTATTGCAACCTTCATGATAAGCTTGATATTGTCAGTGATATAGCAGGTGTTGCAACCTTCATGATAAGCTTGATATTGTCAGTGATATAGCAGGTGTTGAACCTTCGTACATAGCAGGGACTTCCCTTCATGATAAGCTTGATATTGTCAGTGATATAGCAAGGTATTGCAACCTTCATGATAAGCTTGATATTGTCAGTGACTAGCAGGTGTTGCAACCTTCATGATAACTGATATTGTCAGTGATATAGCAGGTGTTGCACCTTCAGCATATTCATGATAAGCTTTGATATTGTCAGTGATATAGCAGGTGTTGCAACCTTCATGATAAGCTTGATATTGTCAGTGATATAGCAGGTGTTGCAACCTTCATGATAAGCTTGATATTGTCAGTGATATAGCAGGTGTTTACTGGAAACGCTGGCTTACAAAATTTCTCTAAAAATACGGTAAAAAAGAGAGTGTAAGTAGAGAAAGGGTTTACAGGTTTAAGTAGAGCTTCAGTAAGTCAATATATAGAGTAGCGTAGCATGACACAAAACACACGAATGATTATATCAAAGATATTTAATACTGACGATATGAAGACTGAGAAACATGTACAGTACTTGGGTATCTTTATTTGAGAGATGTTTCTGCCACCCAGTGCTGTAATACAGACATGAGGGAGGAGACTTGGGTCATGGACATGTCAGTATAATGTTCATGTCAAGTGTAACTTCTCCAACACAATAAATCATCAAACTCTGGTACAAATGTTGTCTTTTTATTTTTGCTCATAACCTACGACCAATATAATCTACAAGCATTATGAACGACTAGTGTCGCTACGTCAGCCTGACCACCAGTGCTGCCACGTGGTCGTACGTCAACCTGACCACCAGTGCCGCCACGTGGTCGTACGTCAACCTGACCTCCAGTGCTGCCACGTGGTCGTACGTCAACCTTACTACCAGTGCTGCCACGTGGTCGTACGTCAGCCTGACCACCAGTGCTGCCACGTGGTCGTACGTCAACCTGACCACCAGCGACGCCACGTGGTCGTACGTCAACCTGACCTCAAGTGCTGCCACGTGGTCGTACATCAACCTGATTACCAGTGCTGCCACGTGGTCGTACGTCAGCCTGACCACCAGTGCTGCCACGTGGTCGTACGTCAACCTGACCACCAGTGCTGCCACGTGGTCGTACGTCAGCCTGACCACCAGTGCTGCCACGTGGTCGTACGTCAACCTGACCACCAGTGCTGCCACGTGGTCGTACGTCAACCTGACCACCAGTGCTGCCACGTGGTCGTACGTCAACCTGACAAACAGTGGTGCCACGTGGTCGCACGTCAATCCTGATCACCAGTGCTGCCACGTGGTCGTACGTCAACCTGACCACCAGTGCCGCCACGTGGTCGTACGTCAACCTAACCCCAGTGGTGCCACGTGGTCGTACGTCAACCTGACCACCAGTGCTGCCACGTGGTCGTACGTCAGCCTGACCTCCAGTGTTGCCACGTGGTCGAACGTCAACCTGACTACCACTTCTGCCACGTGGTGGTACGTTAGCCTGACCACCAGTGCTGGCACGTAGTCGTACGTCAACCTGACCACCAGTGCAGCCACGTGGTCGTACGTCAACCTGACCACCAGAGCTGCCACGTGGTCGTACGTTAACCTGACCACCAGCGCCGCCACGTGGTCGTACGTCAACCTGACCTCCAGTGCTGCCACGTGGTCGTACGTCAACCTGACTACCAGTGTTGCCACGTGGTCGTACGTCAGCCTGACCACCAGTGCTGCCACGTGGTCGTACGTCAACCTGAAGACCAGTGCTGCCACGTGGTCGTACGTCAACCTGACCACTAGTGCTGCCACGTGGTCGTACGTCAACCTGACCAACAGTGGTGCCACGTGGTCGCACGTCAACCTGACCACCAGTGATGCCACGTGGTCGTACGTCAACCTGACCACCAGTGCCGCCACGTGGTCGTACGTCAACCTGACCCCCAGTGGTGCCACGTGGTCGTACGTCAACCTGACCACCAGTGCTGCCACGTGGTCGTACGTCAGCCTGACCTCCAGTGCTGCCACGTGGTCGAACGTCAAACTGACTACCAGTTCTGCCACGTGGTGGTACGTCAGCCTGACCACCAGTGCTGGCACGTAGTCGTACGTCAACCTGACCACCAGTGCTGCCACGTGGTCGTACGTCAACCTGACCACCAGTGCTACCACGTGGTCGTACGTCAACCTGACCACCAGTGCCGCCACGTGGTCGTACGTCAACCTGACCCCCAATTGTGCCACGTGGTCGTACGTCAACCTGACCACCAGTGCTGCCACGTGGTCATACGTCAGCCTGACCTCCAGTGCTGCCACGTGGTCGAACGTCAACCTGACTACCAGTTCTGCCACGTGGTGGTACGTCAGCCTGACCACCAGTGCTGACACGTAGTCGTACGTCAACCTGACCACCAGTGCCGCCACGTGGTCGTACATCAACCTGACCACCAGTGCCGCCACGTGGTCGTACGTCAACCTGACTACCAGTGCTGCCACGTGGTCGTACGTCAGCCTGACCACCAGCGCCGCCACTTGGTCGTACGTCAACCTGACCACCAGTGCCGCAACGTGGTCGTACGTCAACCTGACCTCCAGTGCTGCCACGTGGTCGTACGTTAACCTGACTACCAGTGCTGCCACGTGGTCGTACGTCAGCCTGACCACCAGCGCCGCCACGTGGTCGTACGTCAACCTGACCACCAGTGCCGCTACGTGGTCGTACGTCAACCTGACCTCCAGTGCTGCCACGTGGTCGTACGTCAACCTGACTACCAGTGCTGCCACGTGGTCGTACGTCAGCCTGACCACCAGTGCTGCCACGTGGTCGTACGTCAACCTGACCACCAGCGCCGCAACGTGGTCGTACGTCAACCTGACCTCCAGTGCTGCCACGTGGTCGTACATCAACCTGACTACCAGTGCTGCCACGTGGTCGTACGTCAGCCTGACCACCAGTGCTGCCACGTGGTCGTACGTCAACCTGACCACCAGTGCTGCCACGTGGTCGTACGTCAACCTGACCACCAGTGCTGCCACGTGGTCGTACGTTAACCTGACCACCAGCGCCGCCACGTGGTCGTACGTCAACCTGACTACCAGTGCTGCCACGTGGTCGTACGTCAGCCTGACCACCAGTGCTGCCACGTGGTCGTACGTCAACCTGACCACCAGTGCTGCCACGTGGTCGTACGTCAACCTGACCACCAGTGCTGCCACGTGGTCGTACGTCAACCTGACCAACAGTGGTGCCACGTGGTCGAACGTCAACCTGACCACCAGTGCTGCCACGTGGTCGTACGTCAACCTGACCACCAGTGCCGCCACGTGGTCGTACGTCAACCTGACCCCCAGTGGTGCCACGTGGTCGTACGTCAACCTGACCACCAGTGCTGCCACGTGGTCGTATGTCAGCCTGACCTCCAGTGCTGCCACGTGGTCGAACGTCAACCTGACTACCAGTTCTGTCACGTGGTGGTACAACAGCCTGACCACCAGTGCTGGCACGTAGTCGTACGTCAATCTGACCACCAGTGCTGCCACGTGGTCGTACGTCAACCTGACCACCAGTGCTGCCACGTGGTCGTACGTCAACCTGACCACCAGTGGTGCCACGTGGTCGTACGTCAACCTGACCACCAGTGCTGCCACGTGTCAGTCGTGGGTCGAACGTCAACTGACACCAGTCTGCCACGTGGTCGGTACGTCAGCCTGACCACCAGTGCTGCCACGTGTCGTACGTCAACCTGACCACCAGGCCGTCTACGCAACGAAGTGCAGTGTCGCGTCAACCTGACCCCATGCGCCACGTGGTCGTACGTCAACCTGACCCTACCAGTGCGCCACGTGGTCGTACGTCACCTGACCACCAGTGCTGCCACGTGGTCGTACGTCAACCTGACCCCAGTGCTGCCACGTGGTCGTACGTCAACCTGACTACCAGTCTGCCACGTGGTCGTACGTCAACCTGACCACCAGTGCTGCCACGTTGTCGTACGTCAACCTGACCACCAGTGCTGCCACGTGGTCGTACGTCAACCTGACCACCAGTGCTGCCACGTGGTCGTACGTCAACCTGACCACCAGTGCCGCCACGTGGTCGTACGTCAACCTGACCACCAGTGCTGCCACGTGGTCGTACGTCAACCTGACCCCCAGTGCTGCCACGTGGTCGTACGTCAACCTGACCACCAGTGCTGCCACGTGGTCGTACGTCAACCTGACCACCAGTGCTGCCACGTGGTCGTACGTCAACCTGTCTCCCAGTGCTGCCACGTGGTCGTACGTCAACCTGACCACCAGTGCTGCCACGTGGTCGTACGTCAACCTGACCACCAGTGCTGCCACGTGGTCGTACGTCAACCTGACCACCAGTGCTGCCACGTGGTCGTACGTCAACCTGACCACCAGTGCCGCCACGTGGTCGTACGTCAACCTGACCACCAGTGCTGCCACGTGGTCGTACGTCAACCTGACCACCAGTGCTGCCACGTGGTCGTACGTCAACCTGACCCCAGTGCTGCCACGTGGTCGTACGTCAACCTGACCACCAGTGCTGCCACGTGGTCGTACAGTCAACCTGACCAACAGTGTGCCACGTGGTCGTAAGCGTCAACCTGACCCCAGTGCGCCCGTGGTCGTACGTCAACCTGACCACCAGTGCTGCCACGTGGTCGTACGTCAACCTGACCAGCGTGGTGCCACGTGGTCAGCGGTCACCGTGACGTCAACCTGCAAGTGCCACGTGGTCGTAGTCAACCTGACCCCGTGTGCCAACGGGTCGATACGTCAACCTGACACCAGTCTGCACGTGGTCGTACGTCAGCTTGACCTCCAGTGCTGCCACGTGGTCGAACGTCAACCTGACTACCAGTTCTGCCACGTGGTGGTACAACGTCAGCCTGACCACCAGTGCTGACACGTAGTCGTACGTCAACCTGACCACCAGTGCTGCCACGTGGTCGTACGTCAACCTGACCACCAGTGCCGCCACGTGGTCGTTCGTCAACCTGACCACCAGTGCCGCCACGTGGTCGTACGTCAACCTGACCCCAGTGCTGCCACGTGGTCGTACGTCAACCTGACCCCCAGTGCTGCCACGTGGTCGTGCGTCAACCTGACCCCAGTGCTGCCACGTGGTCGTACGTAACCTGACCACCAGTGCTGCCACGTGGTCGTACGTCAACCTGACTCCAGTGCTGCCACGTGGTCGTACGTCAACCTGACCACCAGTGCTGCCACGTGGTCGTACGTCAACCTGACCACCAGTGCTGCCACGTGGTCGTACGTCAACCTGACCACCAGTGCTGCCACGTGGTCGTACGTCAACCTGACCACCAGTGCTGCCACGTGGTCGTACGTCAACCTGACCACCAGTGCTGCCACGTGGTCGTACGTCAACCTGACCACCAGTGCCGCCACGTGGTCGTACGTCAACCTGACCCCCAGTGCTTCCACGTGGTCGTACGTCAACCTGACCCCCAGTGCTGCCACGTGGTCGTGCGTCAACCTGACCCCCAGTGCTGCCACGTGGTCGTACGTTAACCTGACCTCCAGTGCTGCCACGTTGTCGTACGTCAACCTGACCCCCAGTGCTGCCACGTGGTCGTACGTTAACCTGTCTCCCAGTGCTGCCACGTGGTCGTACGTCAACCTGACCACCAGTGCTGCCACGTGGTCGTACGTCAACCTGACCACCAGTGCTACCACGTGGTCGTACTTCAACCTGACCACCAGTGCTGCCACGTGGTCGTACGTCAACCTGACCACCAGTGCTGCCACGTGGTCGTACGTCAACCTGACCACCAATGCTGCCACGTGGTCGTACGTCAACCTGACCCCAAGTGCTTCCACGTGGTCGTACGTCAACCTGACCCCCAGTGCTGCCACGTGGTCGTACGTCAACCTGACCCCCAGTGCTTCCACGTGGTCGTACGTCAACCTGACCCCCAGTGCTGCCACGTGGTTGTACGTCAACCTGACCCCCAGTTTTCAAAACCTCATCTTCGTGTTATTATCTGTTTTGGTCTGAAGAAGCTATTGACTGGGTAGTTTAATATTTTTTTTATGTACCCCAGACCCCCAATGAAAAGCATGGGTGCCACTAGCACGATAAGAGACAACACAATAAGTGTCAGGGGCCCAAGACTGTTCAACTGCCTCCCAGCATACATAAGGGGGATTACCAATTGACCCCTGGCTGTCTTCAAGAAGGCACTGGACAGGCACCTAAAGTCAGTACCTGACCAGCCGGGGCTGTGGTTCGTTCGTCGGTTTGTGTGCAGCCAACAGTAACAGCCTGGTTGATCAGGCCCTGATCCATCATGAGGCCTGGTCACAGACCGGACCGCGAGGGCGTTGACCTCTGGAACCCTCTCCAGGTATACCATCTTGTGGGCGGTAGTTAATGGATTACAGAGGTACATAATGGGTCCAGGAACTGTACCTCAACATTACAGAGGTACATAATGGGTCCAGGGACTGTACCTCAATATTACAGAGGTACATAATGGGTCCAGGAACTGTACCTCAACATTACAGAGGAACACAATGGATCCTGGGACTGTACCTCAACATTACAGAGGAACATAATGGGTCCAGGGACTGTACCTCAACATTACAGAGGAACATAATGGGTCCTGGGACTGTACCTCAACATTACAGAGGTATATAATGGGTCCAGGGACTGTACCTCAATATTACAGAGGTACATAATGGGTCCAGGAACTGTACCTCAACATTACAGAAGTACATAATGGGTCCAGGGACTGTACCTCAACATTACAGAGGAACATAATGGGTCCAGGGACTGTACCTCAACATTACAGAGGTATATAATGGGTCCAGGGACTGTACCTCAATATTACAGAGGTACATAATGGGTCCAGGGACTGTACCTCAACATTACAGAGGTACATAATGGGTCCAGGGACTGTATCTCAACATTACAGAGGTACATAATGGGTCCAGGAACTGTACCTCAACATTACAGAGGTACATAATGGGTCCAGGGACTGTATCTCAACATTACAGAGGTACATAATGGGTCCAGGGACTGTATCTCAACATTACAGAGGTACATAATGGGTCCAGGGACTGTATCTCAACATTACAGAGGTACATAATGGGTCCAGGGACTGTATCTCAACACTGTATCTCGCCACTGTGTGGCGAAACGTTTCCTCAATAAAGATACCCCAAGTGTTGCATATGTGTCTAATTTACCATTACAGAGGTGCATAATGGGTCCAGGAACTGTACCTCAACATTACAGAGGTACATAATGGGTTCAGAGACTGTACCTCAATATTACAGAGGTACATAATGGGTCCAGGGACTGTACCTGAACATTACAGAGGTACATAATATGCAAGGGAGCAGAAGAAAGGTTTGTTCCCAAGGGCAACAGAGATAATGAGAAAGCCAGGACGAGTCCTTGGTTCACTCAAAAGTGTAGAGAGGCTAAAACCAAGTGCACCAGAGAATGAAAGAAGTATAGAAAACAAAGGACCCAGGAAAATAAGGAAAGCAGTCTTAGAGTCAGGTGGATGGGTATGGGGTGCATAATAAAGATATCAAAAGAGTCAGAAATGAATATGCTCAGGTAAGGATGGAGGCCCAACGACAATACGAAAATGATATAGCAGCGAAAGCCAAGTCTGACCAGAAGTTGTTGTAGTCACTTCAGGAGGAAAACAACAGTCAAGGACCAGGTAATCAGGCTGAGGAAGGAAGGAGGGGAGATGACAAGAAACGACCAAGAAGTATGTGAGGAGCTCAACATGAGATTCAAAGAAGTATTCACAGTGGAGACAGAAAGGTCTCCAGAAAGACGGAGTGGTGGGGTACACCATCAAGTGCTGGACACAATACATACAACCGAGGAGGAGAAGAGGCTGCTATGCGAACTAGATACCTCAAAGGCGGTGGGGCCGGACATCTCTGTGGGTCCTGAGAGAGGGAGCAGAGGTGCTCTGTGTACCACTAACAACAATCTTTAACACATCTATCGAAACAGGGCGACTACCTGAGGTATGGAAGACAGAAAATATAGTTCCAGTTTTTTTTAAAAAGGAGACAGACACACAACATTAAACTACAGACCAGTGTCACTGACATGTATAGTATGCAAAGTTATGGAGAAGATTATCAACTTATCAACGATAACCAGCACGGATTCAGGGACGGGAAATCCTGTGTCACAAACCTACTGGAGTCCTATGACAAGGTGACAGCAGTAAGACAAGAGACAGAGGGGAAGGGGGTTAATTGTGTTTTCTTGGACTGTAAAAGAATTTTGACACAGTCACACACATTAGTGCAAAAGCTGGAGGACCAGGCAGGTATAACAGGGAAGGCACTGCAATGGATCAGAGAATACCTGACGGGAAGGCACCCGCGAGTCATGGTACGTGATGAGGTGTCAGAGTTGGCGCCTGTGTCGAATGGGGTGCCACAGGTGTCAATTCTAGGACCGGTGCTGTTTCTGGTATATGTGAATGACATGACGGAAGGAATAGACTCAAAAGGTGTGAAGTTAATTGAGGAGAATTCAATCGGAGGAGGCTTAGGCAGGACTACAAAAGGATATGGACAGATTGTAGGCCTAGTCCAGCAACTGGCTCCTGGAGTTTAACCCAACCAAGTGCAAAGTCATGAAGATCGGGGAAGGGCAAAGAAGACTGCAGACAGAGTACAGTCTAGGGGGCAAAAAATACAAACTTCAATCAAGGAAAAGGATCTTGGGGTGAGTATAACACCGGGAACATCTCCTGAGGCGCACATCAACCAAATAACTGCTGCAGCATATGGGCGCCTAGCAAACCTAAGAATAACATTCCAACATCTCAGTAAGGAATCGTTCAGGACTCTACACCGTGTATGTCAGACCCATACTGGAGTATGCAGCACCAGTTTGGAATCCACATCTGGCAAAGCAGGTCAGGAAACTAGAGAAAGTGCAAAGGTTTGCAACAAGACTAGTTGCAAACTAGTCATATATATATATATATATATATATATATATATATATATATATATATATATATATATATATATATATATATATATTTATATATATTGTCGTGCCAAATAGGTGAAAATGGTCATTTAGCAAGAACTCATTTGAAATTAAGTCCTTTCTAAAAAAATTATCTTATATGTTTAAAGATATATATTTTTTTCATTTATGTTAATGTAAAAATTAACAATTTTGCACCAAAAGAACATTAGAAAACTTACCTAACCTTATTATAAAAAGCGCAATTTAATTTAGCCTAATCCAACTAAATATATTTTAGATAAGTTTACAATAATTTAATAATAAACAAATACAATGAAATATATTTTTTTTCGTTAGGTTCAGAATTATTATTATTATTATTATTATAATAAAAAATGAAGCGCTAAACCTACAAGGGTCATACAGCACAGCAGAGCAGGGAAGAATATAGGGGTATTGTGTAGCAAGAGAGAGGAGGTATTATTATTAGGGTCATACAGTGCAGCTGGGCAGAGGGTAGAGGGTAGCAAGACGGAGAGGTAGAAGAGGGCTGTGAGGGGTGCTAGAGGCAGCATCATCATCAGAGTTTTTGCTGTTAATCAGTTGCTGTCAAAAAGCCAGTGAGAGTCTGAGTCAAGGAGGGTCCATCAGCGAGAAGGGAAGGTAAAGTAAGGGCAGTAGAGCGGTGGCCACGTCGGAGGTAAATTCTGCGTGCTCGTTGTTAGAGTGGGCAGTCCAATAGAATATGTCTAGCAGAAACTGGAACCTGACAATGCTCAGAGAGAGGGACAGGGAGCCTCTCCATGAGATACCCGTCAGTAAGACGAGTGTGGCCGATGTGAAGACGGGAGAGCGTAGTCTCCCAACCACAGCATTGATGACAAAACGATGGCCAAAAACCTGTACAGTGGACCCCCGAGTTTCGTCAGTCTTGCGCTTTGTGAAATTCGACTTTTGGCAACTTTTTTCATGAAAATATATCTTTGCATTTCGTGATTTGCCTCGCAATTCGACAGTGGTATAGAATGCGTCCGGAGTGGCCTCCACCATCCGCGCGCACACAAAAGCGCTCCACACTCCATTCAGAGGCAGTCTGGCATTGTTTATCAGCGAGTGACCATCTCCCCACATGTTCATAAGATACATTTCGTAATATTCCATTCGTTTTTTGGGCTTCCAACTACTAAATAAGCCACCATTGGCCCAAAGAAAGCTTCTAGTGCCAGCCCTTTGGTAAAAAGGTGAGAAATACGATAGAATTAAAGAAAGAAATCATTGCAAAATATGATAGTGGTGTGCATGTGGCGGACCTTGTCAAGATGTACGGCAAACCCCATTCAACCATCACTTCCATCATGTCGAAGAAAAAGGAAATCATGGAAGCTGTTGTTGTGAAAGGGGTAGATATGCTCACAAATAAAAAGAGATAAAATGTTGCGAATTTGTTGTTGGTGTGGATTACCGAGAAACAGTTAGCGGGAGATAATGTTGTGCAGTCGATAATTTGTGAAAAGGCAAGGCAGTTTCATGACGATCTTGTAAAGAAAATGCCTGGAACTAGTGCTGATGTTAGTGAATTTAAGGCGAGCAAAGGCTGGTTTGAGAGATTTAAGAGGCTGCAAGTTCTGACAAATGTGCGGCTGAAAAATTCGTTCAAGAATTTAAAGACTATGTAGAGGCTGAAGAATTTCTCCTCCAACAAGTGTTCAAGTGTGGAAGAAAATGCCAAAGAGGACCTACATCACGCAGGAGGAAAAGCCACTGCCAGGACACAAGCCTATGAAAGACAGGCTTACTCTTTTGTTCTGTGCTAACGCTAGTGGGGATTTCAAAGTGAAGCCTTTACTGGTATATCACTCTGAAAATCCCAGAATGTTCAAGAAAAACAGTGTCACCAAGGCTAATTTGTGTGTGATGTGGAAGGCTAACAGTAAGGCATGGGTCATGAGGGAAATTTTCTTTGATTGGTTTAATGAAGTGTTTGGCCCCAGTGTGAAGAAATACCTCCTGGAAAAGAAATTGCCACTCAACTGCTTCCTGGTAATGGACAATGGTCCTGCTCATCCTCCAGACTTGGATGACCAAATGGTGGAGGAGTTTAGTAGTTTCATCAAAGTGAAGTTCTTGCCCCCTAATACCACTTCTCTCATCCAGCCCATGGACCAGCAGGTCATTTCAAACTTCAAAAAACTCTACACCAAAGCAATGTTATAAAGGTGCTTTGACATAACCTCAGACACTCAATTGACCCTAAGAGAGTTCTGAAAAGATCACTTCAGTATCCTCCACTGCATAAACCTTATAGGTAAGGCTTGGTAGGGAGTGACTTCCAGGACTGAACTCTGCTTGTAGAAAATTGTGGCCAGATTGTGTCCTCGACAAATATTTTGAAGGATTTGAGGCTGACCCTGTTGATCCTATGCCAGTTGTGCAATCAATTGTGGCATTGGGGAATTCCATGGGGTTGGATGTGAGTGGCGAGGATGTGGAAGAGTTGGTGGAGGACCACAGTGAAGAGCTAACCACTGAAGAGCTGCAAGACCTTCAACTGCAACAGCAACAGACCACAGCTGAGGAAATTGCTTCACAGGAGGAGGAAGAGAGACGGGAGGTGCCTTCTTCAAAGATTAAGGACATTTGTGCAAAGTGGAGTGAGGTGCAAACGTTTGTGGAGGAACATCACCCTAACACAGCTGTTGTAGGCCGTGTCTGCGACATGTTCAATGACAATGCCTTGTCCCATTTTAGGAAAATTTTGAAGAGAAGCCAGAAACAGAGCACTCTGGAACAATTTTTTAAGCGGCATGGGTCCAGTGACTCTCAATCTTGTCCTAGTGGTATTAAAAAACAAAGAAGGGAAGTAATCCCAGAAAAGAACTTGTTACCTGAAGTCTTTATGGAAGGGGATTCCCCTTCCAAACACTAGGAAATTCTCCATCCTCTCCCCTCCTCCTGTCTTCCATACACCAAGAACAGTCTTCAATAAAGGTAAGTGTCATGTTATTATTGTTTTATATTTGATGTCTCATTGTTTTTTGTATGTAAATCTATACGTAAGCTAAAAAAAAAATTTTTTTTTTAATACTTTTGAGTGTCTGGAATGGATTAATTGGATTTACATTATTTCTTAAGGGGAAAATGGTTTCGCCATTCGGCAGACTCTCTGGAACGGATTAATCATGAAACTCGAAGGTCCACTGTACTTGGTTTAATAGAATGTAATTTATTATGTATCAGATCAGACCAACGTTGTTGCCAACGGGTGTGAAGGTGGGTAGCAATTACAGCAAAATAGTCTGTGAATGGAACACCTCTATATGAAACTGAAGGTCATGTACTGCTGACCGCGCACCAGTGTCTGACTCTTCATTGCCCTGTACTATGTTACATTATTAAAAATCTGCAAGTTTAGGAGAGTTGTGTGTGGGCTTAAGACGGGCGGCAGAGAGCCCGCAGCAGTGAGCCCGTGGCAGAGAGCCCACGGCAGAGAGCCCGGGGCAGTGAGCCCGCGGCAGTGAGCCCGCGGCAGAGAGCCCAGGGCAGTGAGCCCGCGGCAGAGAGCCCGCGGCAGTGAGCCCGCAGCAGTGAGCCCGTGGCAGAGAGCCCGCGGCAGAGAGCCCGCGGCAGAGAGCCCGCGGCAGAGAGCCCGCGGCAGAGCCCGCGGCAGAGAGCCCGCGGCAGAGAGCCCGCAGCAGAGAGCCCGTGGCAGAGAGCCCGCGGCAGAGAGCCCGCGGCAGAGAGCCCGTGGCAGAGAGCCCGCGGCAGAGAGCTCGGGGCAGAGAGCCCGCGGCAGAGAGCCCGTGGCAGAGAGCCCGCGGCAGAGAGCCCGCGGCAGAGCCCGCGGCAGAGCCCGCCAGCCTCAACTCTGAACAATGACTGAAATGTTACCACTTTCATCAATGTTACCACTTTCATCAATGTTACCACTTTCATCAATGTTACCACTTTCATCAATGTTACCACTTTCATCAATGTTACCACTTTCATCATTGTTCAAGAAGATAAGTAAGACAAATATGCAACAGTTGGGTATATTTATTGTTGATACATTTCGCCTCTGTGATAGGCTTCTTCAGTTAAATACAGCGAAGAATAAATATGGAGACAGTAGGGGTAGTGGAGAGGTAATGATGTTATCAGTCTGTTAACCTTGAAAAGGAGTTCTTGAGAGGTTTCTTTCAGGTATATAGAAGTAAGATTAGGGACAAGATAGTCCCACTCAAAAGTAACTCAGGTCAGATCACTGACAGTGATAAGGAAATGTGTGAAATTTTTAACACTTACTTTGTCTCAGTTTTTATGCAGAACGAAAATAAACTATGCACTGTTAGGGTAACTAGTGACATGGTCCTCAGACAAATAGAGAAATTAAAACCTAACAAATCCCCAGGCCCTGATGAACTGTTTGCAAGAGTTTTAAAGGAATGTGAAGAGGAACTTAGCAAACCTTTTGCTAATCTTTTCAATATATCACTACAAACTGGCATAGTGCTAGACAAGTGGAAAATGGCTAATGTAATACCTATATACAAGGCAGGTGACAGGTCCTTAGCTTCGAACTATAGACCAATAAGCCTTACCTCCATTGTTGGTAAATTTATGGAATCAATAATTGCCGAAGGAATTCGTAGCCATCTTAAGAGGCATAAACTGAATAATGAATATCAGTACGGTTTTACCAAGGGGCGTTCTTGTCTTACGAATTTACTAACATGTTTCACTAAAGTAATGAATATGATATTGTGTATATGGACTTCAGTAAGGCTTTTGATAGAGTTCCACATCAGAGGCTATTGAGGAAACTTAAGGCACACGGAATAGGAAGAGAAATTTTTTCCTGGTTAGAGGCATGGTTGACAAATAGGCAGCAGAGAGTTTGCATAAATGGGGAGAAATCAGAATGGGGGCACGTCACGAGCAGTGTTCCACAGGGGTCAGTGTTGGTCCCTTTTGTTGTTCACAATTTACATAAACGACATAGATGAAGGAATAAATAGCGAGATAAGCAAATTTGCTGATGACACCAAAATAGGCCGTCCAATTCATTCTAATGAGGACATTAGAGCACTCCAGGAAGACTTGAATAGACTGATGCAGTGTTCGGAGAAGTGGCAGATGCAGTTTAATATAGACAAATAACTATGTCACATATAAACTAAATAATGTAGATCTTAATGTTACTGACTGTGAAAAGGATTAGGGAGTTCTGGTTAGCAGTAATCTGAAGCCAAGACAACAGTGCATAAGTGTTCGCAATAAAGCTAACAGAATCCTTGGCTTCATATCAAGAAGTATAAATAACAGAAGTCCTCAGGTTGTTCTTCAACTCTATATATCTTTGGTTAGGCCTCATTTAGATTATGCTGCACAGTTTTGGTCACCGTATTACAGAATGGATATAAATGCACTGGAAAACGTACAGAGGAGGTTCACAAAGTTGATCCAATGTATCAGAAATCTTCCCTATGGGGATAGACTGAGGGACTTGAATCTACACTTTCTAGAAAGGCGTAGAATTAGGGGGGATATGATTGAGGTGTATAAATGGAAAACAGGAATAAATAAAGGGAATGTAAATAGCGTGCTGAAAACATCTAGCCAAGACAGGACTCGCAGCAATGGTTTCAAGTTGGAAAAATTCAGATTCAGGAAGGATATGGGAAAGCACTGGTTTGGTAATAGAGTTGTGGATGAGTGGAACAAAATCCCGAGTACCGTTATAGAAGCTAAAACGTTGTGTAGTTTATAAAATAGGTTGGATAAATACATGAGTGGGTGTGAGTTGGACCTGACTAACTCGTGCTAATAGATCTGACGCCGTTCTCCTTCCTTGAGTGGATGTGACCTGACTTAGTCAGGTCAGATCACATCCACTTAGGTTGGGTCAGTGGCTTAAGCCAGTTGGTGACTTGGACCTGCCTCTCGTGGACCAGTAGGCCTGCTGCAGTGTGCCTTCTTTCATGTGTTCTTATGTTAGGGGTCAGTCCCTCAGGTTGGAGAAGAATTCAGCTGCACAGTCCGGAACAATATGAAGCTGAAGCATCAGGATTGATTCTTATATACTGTGGAAGGTGTGGAAGACGTGCCAGGAGGCGGGAACCACTAGTAGATAGATTAGATTTTGCCACCGAAGTGGCTAGTTTATTGTGCACCCCATATCCATCCTGTGGACGGTAGCGCAGAGCATATGGATACACAAAAGGCCTAGGCACTAGGCCCCAAAAGGGTTAACAATTGTACATTTGGATTTATATCTACATTTCACTTATCTGTTACAAGCAAATTTAGGAAATTTGCTTAGTATAACTGGTATCCTATTTTCATTAATAAGATATCTTGACATGTCACATAGGTTATTATACTGTCTATCTCTATATTCCTCAATAAGTGGACAATTCAGCACATAGTGTTCAAGACAGTGACCATATGCCTGATCACATAATTTGCATTTAGTTTGCTCATCATCT
>WNWK01022079.1:0-33125 GCA_009830355.1 Cherax destructor
ATCTTGACTCACCATTAGTACTGCAGCCTTGGCAACTAGGCGCCGAAGGGTGTTGCCCACTGCAATGGGCCTGATTCCTCCATCCTTTTTCCGGAGGGCACACAGTGAGGCACCAAAGAAAAGGGGTCTAATGGAATATGGGACACTGCCAGCCAGGCACATATTGGAAAATTTGGTGAGTTCAGACAGAAACCTCTCTGAAACCTCACCAAGTGCTAGACTGAGCATTTGTTTTAAGCGTTGTGGCCTTAAACCGGTGAAACCTCCTGCTGAGCCCTGTGGAAATGACAAAGCAGCTTTATACACATCAGCTACCTGTAAGGTTAAATGTTCTTTACCTGCTGCAATGTCAGGGAGGTCAATGTTGGTACTGGGAGCCCTGGTGGATGTTTGTCCTTCAGGGCTTGTGCTGTAATGAAGTCCTTAGGAGCAATGGTATCCTCACTGGTTTTGAGCCTCTTCTATACACTTACATAATTGTTCAAGTTTGGAGGTGAACGAAAACCGAGGGTCCACTGTATATATATATATATCGTGCCGATTAGGTAAAACTTGCAATTTTGGCTTAAATAGAACGCTACCTTGCCATATAAGACAAGTGAAAATTTGTGTATGCAATAATTTGCCAAAATCATTCTGAACATAACGAAAAAATATATTCATTGTGTTTGTTTATTAATAAATTAATGTAACGTATCTAAAATATATTGTTGTTAGAATAAATTGCCTTGTTGTAATAGTTAGGTAGGTTTTCAATTTTTCTTGGTACAAAATTATAAATTCTTACATTAACATAAATGAAAAAATATATCTTTAAACGTATAAGAGAAAATTTTAGAAAGGACTTATTTAGATGAGTTCTTGCTAATTGGCAGTTTTATATATATATATATATATATTATATATATATATATATATATATATATATATATATATATATATATATATATATATATATATATATGTCGTGCCGATTAGGTAAACTGGTCAATTAGCAAGAACTCATTTAAAATTAAGTCCTTTCTAAAAAAATTTTATACATTTAAAGATATATTTTTTCATTTATGTTAATGTAAAAATTTATAATTTTGTACCAAGAGAAACTTGAAAACCTACCTAACCTTATTACAACAAGCGCAATTTAATTTAGCCTAACCCAACTAAATATATTTTAGATACGTTAACATTAATTATTGCATACACAAATTTTCACTTGTCTTATATGGCAAGGTGAGCGTTGCTATTTAAGCCAAAATAGCAAGTTTTGCCTAATCGGCACGACATATATATATTATATATATATATATATATATATATATATATATATATATATATATATATATATATATATATATGTCGTCGATTATAAAACTGGTCAATTAGCAAGAAACTCATCTAAAATTTAGTCCTTTCTAAAATTTTCTCTTATACGTTTAAAGATATATTTTTTTCATTTATTTTAAATTTGTAAGAATTTATAATTTTGTACCAAGAGAAACTTGAAAACCTACCTAACCTTATTACAACAAGCGCAATTTAATTTTGCCTAACCCTAACTAAATATATTTTAGATACGTTAACATTAATTTAATAATAAACAAACACATGTAAATATATTTTTTGTTATGTTCAGAATGATTTTGTGCAAATTATTGCATACACTAATATTTCACTTGTCTGTATATGGCAGGTGAGCGTTGCTATTTAAGCCAAAATAGCAAGTTTTACCTAATCGGCACGACATATATATATATATATATATATATATATATATATATATATACAAATATTCTTAGAACATGACTGACTCCACTACTACTACTTCCACTACCACTACTACTTCCACTATTACCCCTCCACCACTTTCTTGTGCCTCCACTGTCTGCCTGCCTATATATAACCCCTTCTACCTGTCCTTTGTGTTTGTGTGACTTTGTAAATGGTCCAAGTCGGACCGAAACTTCGTCGTAAGCTCCTCTTTTTTATATGTGCAGGTTGTGTGTGTATTGTTCCAGTCACGGTATTGTGCATTTTTTGTTATTTAGACATAACTTATATTAAATACCGTGTATGTTAGTATAATCCCATAGAAACTCAGTTCCTCTTTTATAAGTGGGCCTTATACTATGTAAATAATTATACCCGTTTATATATTTCCAAGATTATTATTATAATCAAAAGAAGCTCTAAACAACAAGGGTTATACAGCATATATTTCCAAGAGTGAATGAATATATGCTAGTCTTCTCTTCGGTTTACATTGTCAGCTTCTGAATTTTGCTCTGAAATATTCACAAGCTTGATCTAGCAATTTCAGCACTATCATATTTACTCTTGAAACCTCCTAACATGATTGATTCCATTAGTGAATGAGTGAGAACACGTTTGCACGCATTCGTGTATGTGTTAATAACAGTAGGAATAAGGGATCACCTTGAACCTGAGTTCACCAAGAGGAGGCTTGGCAAAGGGGATGTTCATGTAGGAGTAAATAGCCCTGCTCTTGGTGGACCTTTGTAACAACCCAGAGATCCTGCCGTCCTCTACCGTCACAAAAGGCGCATCGTGTGCCTCCACAACTGCTACTGATAATGCCAACACAACAACGGCCAACTCTTTCATCCTGCAGGCAGAAAAAATTAAATGATAAAAATACATGTTTTTTTTTTTTATTTAGCAATTTGTTGTTAAGTAGCACCACTTTAGTCAAGGGGCAACTATGTCCGGTCTGGTGGAAGCGTTGATAATTAAGGTATCCTTATTTTAACGGCCTACATTAGTCTAATAATTTCAATATTTACCGATAATTATTTGATAGGCTTGTTTGTCTATTCCTTATATATTCATGTATTTATTACTAAATGTAAAAGGAAAAACTTTCGTTTTTCCTTTTGGGCCACCCTGCCTCGGTGGGAAACGGCCGACGTGTTGAAAGAAGATATATATAATATATATATATATATATATATATATATATATATATATATATATATATATATATATATATATATGTCGTGCCGATTAGGTAAAACTGGTCAATTAGCAAGAACTCATCTAAAATTAAGTCCTTTCTAAGATTTTCTCTTATACGTTTAGAGATATATTTTTTCATTTATGTTAATGTAAGAATTTATAAATTGGATTAATTTATAATTAATTAAATTTAGGAAGAATTTAATGATAAATTGGACTAATCTTAATTCTTGGGAAGAGTTTCAGTCCTTTCTTATGTTCCTCTTCACAGAGTCGTGCGATGTTACGACTACTGTGAGGTGTAGTCTTTGTTAGCATGTTTCCTTTTATAGTTCCTTGATAATGTGAGTAGTCACGAAAGCTCTTGGAATTCCTCTATTTTTCATAGTGGTTGTCTTGCATATTTTGATATCACTTGTTTACTGTGATCTTTTGCATATATATATATATATATATATATTATATATATATATATATATATATATATATATATATTTTATATATATATATATATATATATATATATATATTTATATATGTCGTGCCGATTAGGTAAACTTCCGATTTTGGCTTAAATAGCAACGCTATCTTGCCATATAAGACAAGCGAAAATTTGTGTATGCAATAATTTCGAAAATCATTCTGAACAAAACGAAAAAATATATTTCATTGTGTTTGTTTATTATTAAATTAATGTTAACGTATCTAAAATATATTTAGTTGGGTTAGGCTAAATTATATTGCGCTTGTTGTAATAAGGTTAGATAGGTTTTCAAGTTTTCTTGGTACAAAATTATAAATTTTACATTAATATAAATGAAAAATATATCTTTAAACGTATAAGAGAAAATTTTAGGACTTAATTAGATGAGTTCTTGTTATGACCAGTTTTACCTAATCGGCACGACATATATATACTAGTATGTATATATAATTAAAGTATATATATATATATATATGTCGTGCCGATTAGGTAAAACTGGTCAATTAGCAAGAACTCATCTAAAATTAAGTCCTTTCTAAAATTTCTCTTATACGTTTAAAGATATATTTTTTCATTTATGTTAATGTAAGAATTTATAATTTGTAAAGAGAAACTTTAAATATACCATTACAACAAGCGCAATTTAATTTAGTACAACTCAAATATATTTTAGATACGTTAACATTAATTTAATAATAACAAACACAATGAAATATATTTTTCGTTGTTCAGAATGATTTTGCGAATTATTGATAACAAATTTCACTTGTCTTATATGGCAAGAAGAGCGTTGCTATTTGCCAAAATCTGTTTTACCTAATCGGCACGACATATATATATATATATATATATATATATATATATATATATATATATATATATATATATATATATATATATATATATATATATATATATATATATATATGTCGTGCCGATTAGGTAAAACTTGCGATTTTGGCTTAAATAGCAACGCTCACCTTGCCATATAAGACAAGTGAAAATTTGTATGCAATAATTTCGCCAAAATCATTCTGAACATAACGAAAAAAATATTTAATTGTGTTTGTTTATTATTTAATTAATGTTAAAGTATCTAAAATATATTTAGTTGGTTAGCTAAATTAAATTGCCTTGTTGTAATAAGGTGGAGGTTTTCAAAGTTTCTCAGTACAAATATAAATTTCATTAATCATAAATGAAAATATATCTTTAAACGTATAAGATAAAATTTTAGAAGGACTTAATTTTAGATGAGTTCTGTAGATTACCAGTTTACCAAATCGGCACGACATATATATATATATATATATATATATATATATATATATATATGTCGTGCCGATTAGGTAAAACTGGCCAATTAGCAAGAAGTCATCTAAAATTAAGTCCTTTCTAAAATTTTCTCTTATACGTTTAAAGATATATTTTTTCATTTATGTCAATGTAAGAATTTATAATTTTGTAGCACGCTAAAAACAATTTTGTAATTAACTTAGATGAAATATTAGATAAAAATACAACTTTTGCTCTTGGTTTCGGTTTAAGTTTTGCAACTTCAAAAACTTAATAATGTTGAAATTGCAAAAGCCTTTGTAATTTAGAAAATCCTCTGATTTATCCACTGATAAAATTAATATTAGTAAGGGTATGGTATATAGCTCAATGTTAAAACAAAATATTCCCAATTGCCCTCAAAGATTTTTAAGTCTTATAATACACTTTTGAATACTAAAAATTGCGCCTTACTAAAGCAGATAAAATAAATGCAATAGTAATTATGAAAGAAACCGATTACCAAGATAAAATGAATAACCTCCTAGGTGATGTTGAAACCTATTCTAAACTTAGAAAGAATCCCTTAGAAACTGTTAACAGCAATTTCAATAAAACAATAAAACATCTATTGAAGGGCAAAGATGAATTAATTAAAAATTTACTTCCACCAATCCATCTTTACCTTATATGTATGGATTAATAAAAACACACAAACCTGGTAATCCTGTTAGACCAATTATTAGCTCCATAGGTTCAGTTTCTTATAAACTTTCTAAATGACTTGTTGTTATTTTGAGCCCAATTGTTGGATTTTTTTTTATTTTTATGTTAAAAACAACTTAGATTTAGTTGATAAATTAAGCACCTTGACTGATTTAAATGATTTCAATATGGTAAGTTTTGATGTTACCTCCTTGTTTACAAAAGTTCCAGTTGATGATTTACTAAGTTTCTTATCTGAAGAACTGGTTAATTACGATTTACCATTGCCAGTTCCTACTATCATTAAATTTATTAAACTTTGTATTGTTGATCAAAAATTTGTATTTAATGATGAGTTTTACACTCAGAAGTTTGGTATGGCAATGAGAAATCCTCTTTCACCTGTTCGTAGTAATTTATATATGGATTTTTTGGAAACAAGATTGCTTAACACAATCCTTCCCAATAGAGCTAAGTGGTATAGATATGCTGATGAAATGTTGTGCCTTATGCCTAAGAATGGAGACATAAACCATTTCCTTGTTAAATTAAATAGCTTAGCTCATTCTATAAATTTTACTGTTGAATTCTAAGTAAATAACTCATTGCCCTTCCTAGATGTTTTTATTATTAAGGGTAACATTGATTTTAAATTTAAAATTTACAGAAAACCTACAAATAATTGTTCCTATGTACACTATTATTCTTCACATCAAGATAGAGTTAAAGTGTCGGTTTCTCTTCAATGTTTTTGAGAGCTTTACGTATTTGTAGTTCAGAGTTTATAGATGAAGAAATCTCTAAAATTTATGAAATAGCTAATGAGTTAAAATACCCAAGAAACGTAATTGATAAATCTTTTAAAATAGCTAGAAATACTTTTACAATCCAAAAAGGGACAACCAACCTTATTCAACCAAAAATATGTTGGTTCTCCTTACCATGAAAACTTGGTTGATATGCCTTCCTTTCTTAAGAATTTTAATATCAAAGTTGTATTTAAAAATCTTGATACAGTAAAAATACTTTTGATAAAAATTCCCTCAAAATGCTGGCGGTTAACCATCCTATTGATTTTCAAAAAGCTGAGAAAGTTGTATCAAGCAAGTCCATGGTTGAAAGGAATATATTAGAATTATAATAACGATCCCAAATGGATTAACAGGAGGCTAAAACATCTATTAGGGGAGAAAAGAGGAATTTATAGGCGCATCAAAAGAGGAGATGTTAACCTTATTGACCAACCAATATGTTCAGTTGAAAAGAGAAGTAAAAAAGGGGATTAGAAAGGCTAAACGTGACTATGAGATTAAGGTTGCTAATGAATCAAAGACTAATCCAAAAGGGTTCTTTCAAGTGTATAGGATGAAGGTGAGGGAAACGGTAGGATAAACTGAAGCAAAATAAGTCCCCGGGACCCGACGAGTTGTTTTCCAGGGTACTTAAAGAATGCAAGATGGAACTTAGTCAGCCATTAACGAATGTGTTTAATACGTCCATCCTAACTAGTGTTGTGCCAGAGATGTGGAAGATAGCTAATGTAGTTCCTATATTCAAATCAGGGGATAAGTCAATTCCATCAAATTACCGTCCAATAAGCCTCACGTCTATAGTAGGCAAATTATTAGAATCAATTATAGCTGATATTATTAGAAGTCACCTTGAAGAACATAATTTGATTAATGAATCTCAGCATGGGTTCACGAGAGGTCGTTCCTGCCTGACAAATTTACTGACGTTTTTCAATAAAACATTTGAGGCAGTAGACAGTGATAAAGAATATGATATAGTTTACTAGGATTTCAGTAAGGCCTTCGATAGAGTACCTTATAAGAGACTCTTAAGAAAGGTGGCAGCTCATGGTATAGGAGGTAAAGTTCTAGCATGGATAGAGGCATGGCTTACTAATACAAAGCAGAGAGTTTCCATTAATGGGGTCAAGTCTGAATGGGGATTAGTCACAAGTGGCGTTCCACAAGGATCAGTTTTAGGCCCATTGTTGTTCATAATTTTCATAAATGACCTTGATGAAGGAATTGCAAGTGACATAAGTAAATTTGCTGATGATACAAAAATAGGCCGTATAATTCGTTCTGAGGAGAATATCAGTGAACTCCAGGAGGATTTGGACAAATTAATGTCTTGGTCTGAAAAGTGGCAGATGAAGTTCAATGTGGACAAGTGTAAGGTGCTAGTCCTTGGTAATGAAAATATCCCTCGAATTTATAAACTAGGTGAAGTAGAGCTTGATCATACAGAATGTGAAAAAGACTTGGGAGTCATGGTAAGCAGAAATCTAAAGCCACGACAACAGTGCCTAAGTGTGCGCAATAAGGCTAACAGATTATTAGGATTTATTTCAAGAAGTATAAGCAACAGAAGTCCAAAAGTTATTTTACAGCTCTATACATCACTAGTGAGACCTCATTTGGATTATGCAGCTCAGTTTTGGTCTCCTTACTACAGAAAGGATATAGATTCGCTGGAGAACATACAGAGAAGAATTACTAAAATGATTTACAGTATAAGAAATCTCTCGTATGAAGATAGACTTAGAGCGTTGAATCTCCAATCTCTGTAGAGACGTAGAATGAGGGGAGATATCATCGAGGTGTACAAGTGGATGATGGGCATAAACAAAGGAGATATTAATAAAATACTGAGGATATCGAACCAAGTAAGAACCAGAAATAACGGATTTAAATTGGATAAATTTAGATTTAGAAAGGACATAGGCAAGTACTGGTTTTCGAACAGAGTTGTAGATGCGTGGAACAATCTTCCGAGTAGGGTGATAGATGCTAGGACCTTATGTGGCTTTAAAAGAGATTGGACAAATATATGAGTGGGAGGGGCTGGGTTTGATTAAGTGTCGTGAGTACGGAGTAAATTCTTAGGTAGTGGTGGTTTTGATAAGGACGTGCCTTGTATGGGCCAGTAGGCCTTCTGCAGTGTTCCTCCATTCTTATGTTTCATAAAAAGTATTTTTGAAAATAATATGAATATTTCTTTTGGTTTATATAAATTGGATTCATTTATAATTAATAAAATTTTGGAAGAATTTAATGATAAATTAGACTAATTTTAATTCTTGGGAAGAGTTTCAAGTCCTTTCTTGTGTACTCTCTGTGGACTGAACCATCTTTGCTCTGTGAAGACTTTTCTACTGTGCTTCCGTTCTTAGCTACCTGAGATTGGATGATAGCTTCCTCGACTACGAGCAGCTATATCTCCAAATTAAGGATTATTCCCGAACAATGTCGCCGATGATCAGACCAACGAATGGATGCTAGTCGGATCTGAAGGGACGAAGATGAAGTTGAAGAAGGTCCAGGAGACTGCTGTAAAACCAGGAACTCTTTTTCCTTGTTATCAGACGAATGTGAAGACATCCCAGCGAAGACCATCTCTACAAAGACCATCGAGAACGTCATGCACACCGCCAGTCGAGGTAAGAACATTGTTTTAGTTGGGGACAGTCAGATTAAGTTTATGGAAAGGGAATTTTGTCTTAAGGATAGGAATAGGAGGCAGAGGGTGTGTTATCCTGGGGCTGGGATGAAGGATATTGTTAGCCGTCTGACGACATCATGAGAGGTAATGGGAGCAATCCTATTATCTGTCTCAGTGCTGGAGGCAACGATGTTGGCAGGCGTAGGAGTGAGGAGCTGATTAGCAGCTATAGGTCAGCAATAGACAGAATTAGGAAGAAGGGTGGGAACCTTGTCATATGTGGTATTTTGCCAAGGAGAGAAGTTGAAATGAATGGTTGTCCAGGGCAATTGGTGTCAATTGCTGGCTGGACAAATACTGTAATTAAAATGCAGTAACATTCATTGACAACTGGGACATCTTCTATGGCAGAAATGACATGTATGCCAGGGATAGGGTTCACTTATCTAGGTCTGGGGTGGGGCACTGGCAACTGCAGTGGAGGGAGCTGTTAGGGCTTTAAACTAGAAAAAGTTAGAGGTATGGGTTATGGGGGAAAACAGTGAAGTCCCAGTGTAGTAATGTTATGAATTTTGGGGAACTAGTAATAGGCAGAATAAGGTGGATATTGGAGAGTCAGTGGCACTAGGTGACAAGAACAGCAATAGGTATAGTGGAAAACAGAAATGAACAAGAAGAGTAAAGAGAAGGGAGGTTTTCTGAAAAAATTTATACTAATAGTCGTAGTGCAGAAATAAGATGGACGAATTGAGATTAGTTGCAAGTGAAAGTAATACTGATGTTTTTGCATTAACTGAGCGTGGTTTAATATGAAAAATCGTGACATGCCTGCTGAATGTCACATTCAAGGTTTTAAATTGTTCCAAGTAGACAGAAGTATCGGGAAACGGGGTGGGGTGGCACTCTATGTCCGTGATCATTTAAATTGTTGCATAAAAACGGGTATAAAGTCTGAAATAATGCATACAGAGTCTGTCTGGATAGAATTTTCAGAGGGGTGTGAAAAATTTATTTTAGGCGTGATATATCGTCCTCCAAACTTAAATAGGGAACAAGGGAAACTACTTTGGGGGGAAATTGTTAAGGCCACAAGGCATGATAACGTAGTGATTCTAGAGGACTTTAACTTTTGTCAGATTGATTGGAATTTCTTGACAGGTAATTTAGAATGAAACGACTTTTTAGAAGTAGTTCAGGATTGTTTTTTGAAGCAGTTTGTGACAGAACCTACAAGGGGAAATAACCTACTTGACTTGGTTCTGGCAAACAAGGAATCCCTTGTTAATAATTTAGAAATTACAGACGAAGTCGACACGAGCGACCACAAATCAATTACCTTTAGCATTGATTGGATGTATGATAGTAGGGATAATTCAGTAACAGTACCAGACTTTCGCTTAGCAGATTATAATGGGCTTAGAGAACACTTATCAACTGTGGACTGGGGTAACGAAGAGAGCTATCAATATGACAGCTTTCTTAACACTATACAGGCAGCCCAAAGAACATTTATCCCATATAAAGAAATTAGATCAAGTAGAAATGACCCAAAATGGATGAATAATAGGCTAAAATATCTTTTAGGGCAGAAGAAAGGAATTTATAGGCGCATAAATAAAGGTGAGGGTCATCTTATAAATCAGTATACTGACATTAAGAGGGACGTTAAAAAGGGTATAAGAAAAGCTAAACGGGACTATGGAATTAAAGTTGCTAGGGATTCAAAAACTAACCCAAAAAGTTTTTTCCAGGTTTATTGAACAAAAGTTAGTGATAAGATAGGTCCCCTTAAAAATAACTCTGGGCATCTTACTGACAAGGAGAATGATATGTGCTCTATTTTTAATAATTATTTTCTCTCGGTTTTCACACAGGAAGACACTAACAATATCCCAGTAATTAATTTTTGCAGGGCCCAGAAGAAGATAAATTATGTAATATCACAGTCACTAGGAAATAGTTATGAAACAACTAGACCGACTGAAACAAAATAAATCGCCGGGTCCTGATGAGCTTTTTGCAAGGGTTCTTAAGGAATGCAAAATGGAACTCTGTGAACCATTAAGTAACATTTTTAATTTATCTCTTCAAACAGGTGTAGTGTCTGATATGTGGAAGATGGCCAATGTAATTCCTATTTTTAAAGCAGGGGACAAGTCACTACCGTCAAATTACCGCCCAATAAGCCTGACCTCAATTGTAGGCAAATTACTAGAGTCAATTATAGCTGATATTATTAGAAGCCATTTAGATAACCATAATTTGATTAACGATACTCAGCATGGATTCACGAGGGGCCGTTCCTGCCTATCTAATTTATTAATCTTCTTTAGTAAAGCTTTTGAGGCTGTTGATCTCGATAAAGAATTCGATATTGTTTATTTAGACTTTAGTAAGGCTTTTGATAGAGTACCGCACCAGAGACTGTTAAAGAAAGTGGCAGCTCATGGCATTGGGGGAAAAGTGCTGTCATGGATCGAGTCATGGCTCACCAATAGGAAGCAGAGAGTGTGCATAAATGGGGTTAAATCCGAGTGGGGATCTGTAACAAGTGGTGTTCCACAGGGATCAGTCTTAGGCCCGTTGTTGTTTATAATATATATCAATGACCTTGATGAGGGAATTACTAGTGATATGAGCAAATTCGCCGATGACACGAATATAAGTAGGATAATTGATTCTAACGTAGATGTGGAACACTGCTACAGGCCTTCTCTTTTCCAACCTCCTACAGAAATATTTGTCTAACCTGTTTTAATACTACCCAAGTACGTAATTGTTTTTATCACCTTTTACTCATGTGCAAGTTGATTGTTTTATGGTTTTACTACTACTACAACTTATATCACTACTACTTCTACCACCACTAGTATTACACCTGACTTTGAGAGTATATATATATACCCTGTGTGTCCATGTATTGCTTGTAACGGCTTGACAAAGCTCCTGGAGAGCGAAACGTTGCCACAATAAAATGTCAAATTAGTTGCATTTGTGTCTTTTACTTAACATATTGTCGGTAATTCTACCAATATTAATACATGCTGCCGTCTTGTTTCTCTAGCTTTTTCATAGTTTCTAATCGCTTCTTGCTGATTGTACGCAAATACATACTGTCCCTTCGGGCGAGACATTGTGTAAGAATTATGTACAATATAAGACAAAATTACGCGTCCCAGGGGTCTGCTACGGTCACTCAGAGCGATAAACCTCTTCCTTTCGATCCTTGGTCGGCACTGAGATAGCTGTGGTGTAGCAGCTGTACCTACAGCCACCCAGAGGGTTACCAATTTGTAATTTTGAAGCATTTGGCACAAAAATATGAAAAATAAATTACGAAAAATGTCTAAAAATGACAACATATTATTATTATTACTATTATATTGTATTATTATTATTAGTAGTACGTTCGTATTATTATAATTATTATTAGTATTAGTAGTAATAGTACATACGCATTGTTATAATTATTATTATTTGTAGTAGTAGTAGTAGTACTTACGTACGTATTATTATAATAATAATAATTATTATTATTAATTTAGGGAATTGAAGCACAGATCCAACTCCCTAGATCAAGAGCCCTTCACGAACGTACTACTACTAATAATTATTATTATAACAATAATAATAATACAATATAATAATGATAGTGGCTTTCTTTGCTCCAATCATATTATATGTAAACACACAATGCAACTTTTGCAAAGAAATAAATATTCTTTTTTTTTTTTTTTGAGGAACCTCCCTTGAGGGGGAAGTTCGTATGCTGAAATTTCGTTCGTATCCAGAAGCAAAGACCGAACGACTGGTTCTAGAGTTTCAGGTCCTTTCTTATGTTCCTGTGTAGATGAATGGTTCAGAGAACCGACAAGTTATAAATTAGACACATATGCAACACTTGGGTATCTTTATTGAGGAAACATTTCGCCACACAGTGGCTTCATCAGTCCAATACAAAGTAGAAAGGTGTAAGGAGAGGAGGAGTTTGAGGTAATCAGTCCCTCGGCCTGGAGTCGATGTGTTCAGTCCATCAATCTTGAAGAAAGTACAGCACAGGGCCGCAGAGGTGGCTTATATACTGTAGACAGGTGAGGCGAAGCAGCAGGAGGCGGGGTCATAGTGGTACCATCCACTAGTCGAAGTAGGTCTTCGTCCAAAGGTTGGACAAGTGTTGAAGAATTCGTTTGTATCAAAATCCCAAGATGTTGCTGTGTCAGACAGGGTGTAGATGAATGGTTCAGAGAACCGACAAGTTATAAATTAGACACATATGCAACACTTGGGTATTGTACTTTCTACAAGATTGATGGACTGAACACATCGACTCCTGGCCGAGGGACTGATTACCTCAGACTCCTCCTCTCCTTACACCTTTCTACTTTATATTGGACTGATGAAGCCACTGTGTGGCGAAACGTTTCCTCAATAAAGATACCCAAGTGTTGCATATGTGTCTAATTTATATCTTATGCTCCTCTTCACAGAGTCGTGCGATGTTACGCTACTGTGAGGTGTGGTCTTTGTTAGTATGATGTGACTGTGAGGTGTAGTCTTGCCCCTTTATAAGCCTTCTTGTCATGCTTCCTTTTATAGTTCCTTGATAATGTGAGTAGTCACGAAAGCGCTTGGAATTCCTCTATTTTTTTTATAGTGGTTGTCTTGCATATTTTGATATCACTTGTTTACTGTGATCTTTTTGCATCAATGGATACCACACGACTCTTCACAATGTTCTCTGTAAGCTTTCCTAATCATATTTCTTTTGTTTCCCAGTTCGACTTATTTTTTAAAAAAAACTTTTTGAATGAACAAGTTTTGCCTAAATCTCTTTTACCAAATAGACTCCTTGACATGAGAGATCGTCTTTTTGATGATTTTATAAGAATTATCCTTCAGAAACATATTGAAATTACTAAAATACAGGAGAAAGAAGCATTCAAAATATTGAGAAACAACATAGTATGTTGGATCATTGCTATAATAAACTCAGAAGAATTTTTAATAATCTCAAAAACAAACTACAAAGAAAATTAGATAATTTAATTGAAAATAGTGATTGGACAAAGCACGCTAATAACAATTTTGTAATTAACTTATCAGATGAAATATTATATAAAAATACAACTGCTGCTCTTGGTTTCGGTTTAAGTTTTGCAACTTCAAAAAAAAAAATTAATAATGTTGAAATTGCAAAAGCCTTTTGTAATTTAGAAGAATCCTCTGATTTATCCACTGATGAAATTAATATTAGTAAGGGGATGGTATATAGCTCAATGTTAAAACAAAATATTCCCAATTGCCCTCAAAGATTTTTAAGTCTTATGATACACTTTTGAATAATAAAAAAATTGCGCCTTACTAAAGCAGATAAAATAAATGCAATAGTAATTATGAAAGAAACCGATTACCAAGATAAAATGAATACCCTCCTAGGTGATTTTGAAACCTATTCTAAACTTAGAAAGAATCCCTTAGAAACTGTTAACAGCAATTTCAATAAAACAATAAATCATCTATTGAAGGGCAAAGATGAATTAATTAAAAAATTTACTTCGACCAATCCATCTTTACCTTATATGTATGGATTAATAAAAACACACAAACCTGGTAATCCTGTTAGACCAATTATTAGCTCCATAGGTTCAGTTTCTTATAAACATTCTAAATGACTTGTTGATATTTTGAGCCCAATTGTTGGAATTTTTTTAATTTTAATGTTAAAAACAACTTAGATTTAGTTGATAAATTAATCACCTTGACTGATTTAAATGATTTCAATATGGTTAGTTTTGATGTTACCTCCTTGTTTACAAAAGTTCCAGTTGATGATTTACTAAGTTTCTTATCTGAATAACTGATTAATTACGATTTACTATTGCCAGTTCCTACTATCATTAAACTTATTAAACTTTGTATTGTTGATGAAAAATTTGTATATAATGATGAGTTTTACACTCAGAAGTTTGGTATGGCAATGGGAAATCCTCTTTCACCTGTTCTTAGTAATTTATATATGGATTTTTTCGAAACAAGATTGCTTAACACAATCCTTCCCAATAGAGCTAAGTGGTATAGATATGTTGATGATATTTTGTGCCTTATGCCTAAGAATGTAGACATAAACCATTTCCTTTTTAAATTAAATAGCTTAGCTCATTCTATAAATTTTACTGTTGAATTCTAAGTAAATAACTCATTGCCCTTCCTAGATGTTTTTATTATTAAGGGTAACATTGATTTAAAATTTAAAATTTACAGAAAACCTACAAATAATTCTTCCTATGTACACTATTATTCTTCACATCAAGATAGAGTTAAAGTGTTGGTTTTCTCTTCAATGTTTTTGAGAGCTTTACGTATTTGTAGTTCAGAGTTCATAGATGAAGAAATCTCTAAAATTTAAGAAATAGCTAATGATTTAAAATACCCAAGAAACGTAATTGATAAATCTTTTAAAATAGCTAGACATACTTTTTACAATCCAAAAAGGGACAACCAACCCTATTCAACCAAAAATATGTTGGTTCTCCCTTACCATGAAAACTTGGTTGATATGCCTTCCTTTCTTAAGAACTTCAATATCACAGTTGTATTTAAAAATCTTGATACAGTAAAAAGACTTTTGATAAAAAAATCCCCTCAAAATGCTGACGGATGTGTCTATAAGATTCCTTGTAAAATATGCGATAAAGATTATTACGGTCAAACTGGTAAAAGTCTTGAACTAAGATTAAAACAACATAAATATAGCATTAGAACTGGACAAGATTCTAATGCTATATTTATTCATGTGAGAGATTTTAACCATTCAATTGATTTTCAAAATGCTGAGAAGGTTGTATCAAGCAAGTCCATGGTTGAGAGGAATATAATAGAATCATGTTTCATAAAAAGTAGTTTTGATTTAATATGAATATTTATTTTGGTTTATATAAATTTGATTCATTTATAATTATTAATATTTGGGAAGAATTTAATGATAAATTGGACTAATCTTAATTCTTGGGAAGAGTTTCAGGTTCTTTCTTATGTTCCTCTTCACTGTGATATGTGGTCTTTGTTAGTATGATGTGACTGTGAGGTGTAGTCTTGCCCCTTTATAAGCCTTCTTGTCATGTTTCCTTTTATAGTTCCTTGATAATGTGAGTAGTCACGAAAGCGCTTGGAATTCCTCTATTTTTTCAGTGGTTGTCTTGCATATTTTGATATCACCTATTTACTGTGATCTTTTTGCATATATATATATATATATATATATATATATCATGAAGAATAGGTAAAACTAGGGAATCAGAAAGGACTCATTTAAAATTAAGCACTTTCGTGACTTCTCACATTGTCAAGGATGATGTAGGTAGGTAGTCAGTGATGATGTAGATAGGTAGTCAGTGATGATGTAGATAGGTAGTCAGTGGTGATGCGTGAACTACTTTTATTAAAGGGAAAATGAGGTGGGTATTGGTATGCCAGTGGCACTAGGTGACATGGATAGTAATAGGTGTAGTTGAAAAACAGAAATGAGAAAGAAGGGAAAAGAGAAAGGAGAGTCTCTAAATTTATATTATACTAATAATCGTAGTGTTAGGAATAAGATGGACGAGTTGAGATTAGTTGCAAGTACGGTACCTTTGATGTATTTGCAATAAATGAGATGTGGTTTAATACGAAAAATCGGATATGCCTGTTGAATGTCACATTTAGGGTTATAAAATGTTCCAAGTAGACAGACGTATCGGAAAGAGGGGTGGGTGGCACTTTATGTCCGAGATCGCTTGAATTGTTGCATAAAAATGGGTATAAAGTCTGAAATAACACTTACTGAGTCTGTATGGGTATAATATTCAGAGAGGCACGAAAAATTGATTTTAGGCGTGATATACCGTCCCCCAAACTTATATAGGGACCAAGGAAGACTACTATGGGAGGAAATTGATAGGGCCACAAGACACGATAACGTAGTGATTCTAGGGCACTTTAACTTTAGTCATATTGAATGGAATTTCTTGACGTGGTATTTAGAATCTAACGACTTTCTTAGAGGTAGTTCAGGATTGTTTTTAAAACAGTTTGTGACAGAACCTATGAAAATAACCAGATTGACTTGGTTCTGGCAAATAAGAAAACCCTTGTTAATACATGTAATTAAGAAATTACAGAGGAACTTGGTGCAAGCGACCCCAAATCATTTATCTTTACCATTGAATGGAAGTATGATAGTAAGAATAACTCAGTAACGGTCCCAGATTTTCGTTTAACAGATTACAATTGGCTTAGAGAACACCTATCATCTGTTGGCTGGGGTAACGAAGAGAGCCATCAGTATGACAGCTTTCTAAATACTATACATGCTACCCAAAAAACATTTATCCAGTATAAAGAAATTAGATCGAATAGAAATGACCCGAAAAGGATGAATAATGGGCTCAAATATCTTTTAGGGCAGAAGAAAGGAATTTATAGGGGCATCAAAAGAGGTGAGAGTCATCTTATAAATCAATATATTGGCATTAAGAGGGACGTTAAAAAGGGGATAAGAAAAGCTAAACGGGACTACGAAATTAAAGTTGCTAGGAATTCAAAAACTAACCCAGAAGTTTTTTTCCAGGTTTATAGAACAAAAGTTAGAGAAAACGATAGGTCCCCTTAAAAATAACTGGGGATTCAGACACTTAGGCAACATATGGGAATCTTTATTAAGGAAACGTTTCGCCACACAGTGGCTTCTTCAGTCTAATACAAAGCAGAGAGGGGTAAGGAGAGGCTGAGTTTGAGGTAATCAGTCCATCAGCCTGGAATCGATGTGTTCAGTCCATCACTCTTCCACAGCATATAGACGGAGAAGTGGCTTATATACTGTAGCCAGGTGAGTGGAAGCAGGAGGAGGCGAGATGACAGTGGAATCATCCACTAGTGTAATTTGGTCTTCGTCCAAAGGGTGGACAAGTATTGAAGAATTCCTTGAATCAAGTTCTGATTTCGCTAGTG
The DNA here is from genome assembly GCA_009830355.1 of Cherax destructor. Lineage (NCBI taxonomy): Eukaryota > Metazoa > Arthropoda > Malacostraca > Decapoda > Parastacidae > Cherax > Cherax destructor. Next base: position 17,879 of record WNWK01022079.1, read on the forward strand.
ACTGTGATATTACATAATTTATCTTCTTCAGGCCCACTATAAACATTAATTACTGAGATATTGTTAGTGTCTTCCTGTGTGAAAACCGAGGGAAAATAATTATTAAAAAACGGGCACATTTCATTCTCCATGTCAGTAAGATGCTCAGAGTTATTTTTAAGGGGACCTATCTTATCTCTAACTTTTGTTCTATAAATCTGGAAAAAAACTTTTTGGTTTGTTTTCGAATCCCTAGTAACTTTAATTTCATAGTCACGTTTAGATTTTCTTATTCCCTTTCTAACGCCCATCTTAATGTCAATATGTTGATGCATAAGATGACCCTCACCTCTTTTCATGAGCCTATGAATTCCCTTCTTCTGCCCTAAAAAAATATTTGAGCCTATTATTCATCCATTTTGGGTCATTTCTACTCGATCTAATTTCTTTATATGGGATAAATGTTCTTTGGGCAGCCTGTATAGTGTTAAGAAAGCTGTCATATTGATAGCTCTCTTCGTTACCCCAGTCAACAGATGATAAGTGTTCTCTAAACCCATTGTAATCTGCTAAGCGAAAATCTGAAACCTTAACTGAGTTGTTCCTACTACCATACTTTTATTCAATACTAAAGGTAATTGATTTGTTGTCCCTTGCGCCGAGTTTCAGTAATTTCTAAATTATTAACGAGGGTTAACTTGTTTGCCAGAACCAAATCAAGCAGGTTATATCTCCTAGTAGATTCTGTCACACACTGCTTCAAAAAACAATCCTGAACTGCTTCTAAAAAGTCGTTAGATTCTAACTTTCCAGTCAAAAAATTCCAATCAATCTGACTAAAGTTAAAGTCCCCTACAATTACTATGTTATCGTGCCTTGTGACCTTAATAATTTCCTCCCATAGTAGTCTCCGTTGGTCCCTATCTAAGTTTGGGGGACGGTATATCACTCCTAAAATAAATTGTTTATGCCCCTCTGAAAATTTTATCTAGACAGACTCTGTATGTGTTATTTCAGACTTTATACCAGTTTTTATGCAATAGTTCAAGCGATCTCGGACTGACAGTGCCACCCCACCCCCCTTGCCGATACTTCAAATTAAACCACGTCTCAGTTATGGCAAATACATCAATGTTAGCAACTAATATCAACTCTTCCATCTTATTCTTAGCACTACGACAAATAGTATAATATGTATTTAAGACCCTCCTTCCTCCTTACCCTTCCTGCTCATTTCTGTTTTTCCACTATACCTATTTCTGTCCATGTCACCTAGTACCACTGGCTTTCCAATATTCACCAGTAACTCTACCTCATTCTATAAATGTTTTCCCTAAAACTCACACTATCGCTACACTGTGAATGCATTGATTTTCCACAAAAACCCATACTACTGATGTTTTTCTAATTTAAAGACCTAACAGCTCCCTTCACTGCGTTGGCCAGTGCTCTCACTCCAAACCTAGATAAGTGAACCCAATCCCTGGCATACATGTCATTTCTGCCATAGAAAAGGTCCCAGTTGTCTACGAATGTTACTAAATTTTATTTAGTGTTTGTCCAGCCAGCAATTAACACCAATTTCCCTGGACAACCATTCATTTCCAACTCCTCTCCTGAGCAAAATGCCACATATCACAGGGCTCTTCCCACCCTTCTTCCTAATAATGTCTATTGCTGCCTTATACCTTCTAACTAAATCCTCACTTCTACGCTTGCTTACATCATTGCCTCCAGCACTGAGGCAGATAATAGGATTTGTCTCATTACCATACGTGATGTTGTCAAGCCGGCTAACAATATCCTCCATCCCAGCCCCACGAAAACAAACCCTCTGTCTCCTACTTATATCCTTCAAGCAGAAGGCCCTATCCATATACCTAACCTGGCTATCCCAACAACAACAATGTTTTTACCTTCCTTGGTGTCGATCATCGTGACGTTCTCAGTAGTCGACTCACATTCATCGGGTAGCACGGAAAACAGGTTCAATGTTTCCACAACAGTTTCCTGGATCTTCGTTGATTCTACCTCTCCATCCATCCTCTTGATCCTTAACTTTGTCCCATGCTTTCCAGCCACTATCCATTTTCCTTTCTTGGCTTGAGGATTCTCAACAGGAGGATTACTACGAATCCTCTTATTTTCCTTAGTCAGTAGCTGTATCTCAAGTTTAGCCACCCTCAGTTCTTCCTTTAGCTGCTGGTAGAGTTGCTCAAGAGCGGACATCTTATTCAGATTCACAGAGAGCACACTAGACACGTCTTTACAGAGACACTAGACACGTCTCCACTGGCAACTGCTGTGGAGGGAGCTCTTAGGGCTTTAAACTAGAAAAAGTTAGTGGTATGGGTTTTTTTTTTGGGGGGAAACAGTGACGTCCCAGTGTAGTAATATTATGAGTTCTAGGGGAACTGGTAATAGGCAGAATGAGGTGCATATTGGAAAGCCAGTTGCACTAGGCGATAAGGACAATATTAGGTATAGTGGAAAAACCAGAAATGACCAGGAAGGGTAAAGAAAAAGGAGGGTCTTTATAATAATAGTCGTAGTGCTAGTAATAAGATGGACGATGGAAATATAAACACATAAGCAGTATAATGTGATCCTTTATTGACAACGTTTCGCCCACACAGTGGGCTTTATCAAGTCACAAACAGATGTGCCTGGGTGAAAGGTACGTGAGTATATATAATGGAGTCAGGTGGAGAATGCTGGGTCAGGTGGAGAATGTTGGGTCAGGTGGAGAATGCTGCATGTGACAATCTTCCGAGTAGATAGTTTTGGACCTTTGGTAGATTTAAAAAAGAGATTGGACAAGTATATGAGTAGACCTTCTGCAGTGTTCCTCCATTCTTATGTTCTTATGTGGGATAGCGATGAATAAGTTTCTTGGCAAGGGGTCCAGCTATGTTATAGAAGCCGTTGTTCTGGTTGAAGTTGTTTAATATACAGATAAGTGATGATTCCAGGATTCTTCAGTATCGAGTGTTGTCTTCTTTGGCGATAAGTCTTGCGTTTCTGTAGTTGATTAAATGGTTGTGTGAATTTCGTTGTTGAACACAGGCATTCCTTGGATCGTCAGATCTGCCTGCATACTCGTGTTCTAAAAAGCTTGTCCTTCCCCTCCCCCACCCCCCATTTTCCCCTCACTGGCATCTCGAATCTCCCACCCACCCACACCCTCCCTACACCCTCTCCTATCTCATCTCACTTCCCTCTACCCTCTTCAATATTTTCCTTCCTTCCTTCCACTACCCTTCCCTCCCCCTCCTCCACACACTTTCTCTCTCCCCCTAACTCCCTCTCTCTCTCTCTCTCTCTCTCCCTAACTCCCTCCCTCTCTCTCTCTCTCTCTTTCTCTCTCTATCTCTTTCCCTAACTTCCTCCCTCTCTCCATCCCTCTCCTCTCTCTCTCTCTCTCTCTCTCTCTCTCTCTCTCTCTCTCTCTCTCTCTCTCTCTCTCTCTCTCTCTCTCTCTCTCTCCTCTCTCCCTCCATATTGCTCCCCTCTCCTCTCTCGCTTTTTCCCCTCTACCTTTTCTCTTCCTCTCCCTGTCCCTCCATTTCCCACTCTTTTTCCTTCCTCCCCTTCACCCTCTAGCCCTCTTCCCACTCTTTCTCCACCCCCATCTTTCTCCCTGGCCTCCCTCCATCACTGTCGCTGGCCCCCTCCCTCTCCCCCTTACAACCCACCCACTCCCACACTGCCATAATCTCTCTCCATCTCTTTCTATCTCTCCCCTCTCCCTTCTCTCTTTTGCTCCTTCTCCTCTCCCCTTTTCTCTCCCTCTCCCTCCCTCCTCTCTATTCCCCTTCTTTTCCTCCTTCCCTTCCACCCCTTTTACCTATAGCCCTCTTACCCCCGTTTCTCCACCCTTCCATCACTCTCCCTCCTAAACCTCTCCCCCTTAAACCCTACACTTCCCCAAACACACACACAACTACAGCTAACAATGGTGTCTCACAGGGAAACTCAAAGGCCCAGGGGATCAGAGGAGAATGGCTCTGGTAGGGAAGAATGGATGGAGGAGCAATGCAAATGGATGGAACAAGAGTGGGAGAGTAAACTAGGTGAGGTCTCTGCAAAAATAGAAAAAAAGGATGGAGGCAGAGCTTTGTGCAAAATTGGGAGGGAGGCTGGAGGAGGAGAAGAAGAAATGGGAGTCACAAGTCAAAGCTGCAGTAGCCCGGATAAGGGCAATAGAATGTGAGGTAAATAGGCTGAAGCAAGTTATAGGGGTATGGACCAGAGGGGACATAGCATCTGAAGCTGGCACACCCTAATCAAACAAGGAACCCAACGAGAAGGAAGGAGACATGAACTATGCTAAGGCCCTATCAGTCCAAGAAGTGACCAAGTGACGTTTACACGTTGTGAATAAGTCACACAAACAAACACACACACACACACACACACACACACACACACACACACACACACACACACACACACACACAAATACACTCACTACCCTTACTGCTTACATACAAAAAGATATGAAGAGCGGAGGTGGTGGTAAGAGAGGCACAACCAGGCCACCAAGAGCTACAGGAAAACATTGGAGAGAGACGGAGAGAAAGGCAATGGGAGGCCGAGAGGGAGAAGTCAGTGTTTATTCACGGGCTTCAGGAGAGCGAGTTAAGGACACAAAATGAAAGACAGCATGAGGAAAGACAGGAGATTGAGAACGTCATTAGAGAAATAGGTGAAGAGGACATGTCTGAGATAGTAAATTTTTAGAGAATAAGGGGGTACGTGAAGGGAGAAAAAAGCCAGTCAACCTGATCTTCAAGACAGAAACAGCGCGAAACAGGATCCTGCAAGAGAAACCATGGCTGAAGGAATCGTCAGCATACAGAAGAGTGTTCCTAGACCGAGTCAGAACAAAAACAGAATGACAGCAGCTGAGGGTGTGGAGGCAAAAGCGAAAGGAGCTGGGAAGAGAGAGACAGACAGAATCAGCAGAGACCAACCAGAACAGGGAAGAGCAAGAAGAGCGAGCACACACAGACCCATCCCTAGAACCCCAAAACCAAACACGCTATCCCAACACAGACCACAATCCACACTTACATCTCCCACCCCTCACTATGCTGTAGAATCCCGCAGCACACCGCCAGGGCCCCACCCTCACAGTCCCCCCAAAACACAGTGTTGGAGAGGAAACTGAATGTATGGTACACCAACAAAGATGAAATAACGAATAAGTGGGAGTGGCATGAAAGAGTCAAAGAGGCATCACCGGACATCATAGCCCTCACTGAAACAAAGCTCACAGGGATGATAACAGATGCCATCTTTCCAATGGGATATCAGATCCTGAGGAAAGACAGAGGGAACAGAAAGGGTGGAGGAGTGGCACTGCTGATCAAAAACTGATGGGATTTTGATGAGCTGGAGAGAGGGGACAGAGGAGAAGAAGGAGATTGTATAATAAGAATGCTTCAATCCGGAGGTCCAAAGGTGAAAATTGCTGTGATGTATAACCCACCACAGAACAGCAGGAGGCTAAGGCAAGAGTATGATTAGAGTAATAGAGTGATGGTTGACACACTGGCCGAATTAGCCAGAAGGGCTCGTAACGAGCAGGCGAAGCTACTGATCATGGGTGACTTCAACCATAAAGAAATCGATTGGGAGAACTTAGAGCCACATAGGGGCCAAGAAACGTGGAGGGCTAAGATGATGGAGGCGGTACTGGAAAATCTCATGTACCAACACGTAAGAGACACTACCAAAGAGAGAGGAGAGGACGAACCAGCGAGACTGGACCTAGTATTCACCCTGAGTAGCAGATATTGAGAACATCACACACGAAAGCCCCCTTGGGGCCAGTGATCATATGGTTCTAAGCTTCGAATACATAGTAGAGTTACAAGTTGAGGGGGAAGCAGGAAGGGCTGCACGAATGAAGCCAAACTACAAGAAAGGTGACTATGTGGGCATGAAGAACTTCCTGCACGGAGTTCAGTGGGACAGAGAGCTGGCAGGGAAGTCAGTAAACGAGATGATGGAAAATATGACAACAATTTGCAAGGAAGCTGAGGAGAGGGTTATACCCAAGGGTAACAGGAAAAGCAAAAAAGCCAGGATGAGCCCATGGTTCACCCAAAGGTGCAGGGAAGCCAAAACCAAGTGTGCCAGGGAATGGAAGAAGTACAAAATGCAAAGGACCCAGGAGAATAAGGAGAGCAGTCGTAGAGCCAGAAATAAATATACACAGTTAAGAAGGGAGGCCCAAAGACAATACAAGAATGACATAGCAGCGAAAGCCAAATATGACCCAAAGCTGTTGTACAGCCACATCAGGAGAACAACAGTCAAGGACCAGGTGATCAGGCTGAGGAAGGAAGGGGGGAGGTCACAAGAAATGACTGCGGTGTGAGGAGCTCAACATGAGATTCAAAGAGGTGTTCACAGAGGAGATATAAGGGCCTCCAGAAAGGCGGAGAGGTTGGGTACACCATCAGGTGCTGGACACAATACACACAACTGAGGAGGAAGTGAAGAGGCTACTAAGCGAGCTAGATACCTCAAAGGCGATGGGGCCGGATAACATCTCTCCATGGGTCCTGAGAGAGGGAGCAGAGGAGCTCTGTGTACCCATAACAACAATTTTCACCACGTCTACTGAAACCGGGCAACTACCTGAGGAATGGAAGACAGCAAATGTAGTTGAAATTTTTAAAAAAGGAGACAAGAACGTTGCACTGAACTACAGACCAGTGTCACTGACATGTATAGTATGCAAGGTCATGGTGAAGATTATCAGGAGAAGAGTGGTTGAACACCTAGAAAGGAATGAGCTTATCAACGACGGCCAACATGGTTTCAGGGACGGGAAATCCTGTGTCACAAACCTACTGGAGTTCTACGACAGGGTGACAGCAGTAAGACAAGAGAGAGAGGGGTGGGTAGATTGCATATTCTTGGACTGTAAGAAGGCGTTTGACACAGTTCCACACAAGAGATTAGTGCAGAAGCTGGAGGACCAGTCAGGGATAACAGGGAAGGCACTACAATGGATCAGGGAATACCTGTCAGGAAGACAGCAGCGAGTCATTGTACGTGGCGAGGTGTCAGAGTGGGTGCCAGTGACGCGTGGGGTTCCACAGGGGTCAGTCCTATGACCGGTGCTGTTTCTGGTATTTGTGAACGACATGACGGAAGGAATAGATTCCGAAGTGTCCCTGTTTGCAGATGATGTGAAGTTGATGAGAAGAATTCAATCGGAAGAGGACCAGGCAGAACTACAGAGTTATTAAATTAGAGGTTTCAAATCGTCGTATATACTAAGACTTGTTAGTGCGGTTTATTTACTAAGACGCACTAACACTGAAGCTGGTAAGGAGAAGTTATTCTCCAGTTTTCAGGCACAAACAACATCTGTAACTTGCAGTGTAACACTGTTTATACGGCACCACACATACAAATATTTCCATAAATCTTGCCCTAGATACAGAATACCAGTGTTGAAAATTTGAAGCCGATCGTGTAAGGCATTCTCAAGTGAAAAACGATGATTTTGGGGAAAGCCAAGAATTTTAGACAGGAATTTTATTGAGAATGTACCGAGGACAGGAAAGTCTAGGGATCACTATACTCACTAGTTACTCATTTATTTTCTATTAAAAAATCTCTACGACCTCTCAAGGAAAAATGGTTTTATATTTCTTTTAAAGATAATCCGATTTGATAAATTTGCTTAGAAATTGGTATTCACACAGCCCAAAATCAATTAAAAAATATTTCTTCTTTAGTACACCAGCGATAAGGTTTCAAGCCAATAGGAAGACGCATTATCTGTTTATTATATGGAAAACAATTTATTTAATAAATTTGGCAACGTGAATGTGAAGCTTTCCTTTAATCCAGCTCAGTGAAGCTGAACACTTGAAACTGATCCCAACCATTACAAGTTTTTCATTAATTTTAGTAAAATTTCAAATTTGCACCAACACGGACTGAAATTATTAGGAATCATCCTTCTAACAGAATGCCTTACTGATAATGTTTTCAAGACGATCAGAAGAGAAAATTTGTATTTATTGATTAACCATTTTTTATTTTTTCAAGAAAATAAGCAAACTGGCATTTATGACACACTTGAAGCGGATTCCAACGATTCTAAAGTTTTTAGGTATTTTACTATAATGAAAAATTTGCCACACTCAAGTTAAACTCGTTTTTACTATCTTGGCCGCAAGATATATCAGCTATTAAATTTTGAAGCCATTCAGAAGAGGCAGACTGAAAATAAATTAATGTGATTATAACTAAATAAAAATTTAACGCGCATTTGCATATAAAATAGACAAATCTGCACCTATGCACCTGAATTTCACTTTCCGTTATTGCCGAATTTGGGGGCAATTTGGTACCCCCTAATTGGTGCCCCCTAATTAGGCGATAACAATAGATGATTGTCAATGTTATGAATGAAAAGAAGTTGGATGTTCTGGGTCTAAGGTAAACAAAGCTGAAGGAACTAGGGGAGTTTCAATGAGAAGAAATATATGGGAATAAATCAGGAGTTGCAATAATGTTAAAAAATCAGTTATGGAAGGAGAAGAGGGAATATAAATGTATAAACTCACGAATCATGGAGATTAAAATAAGGGTAATACACACACAACCCGCACATATAAAAGAGAGGAGCTTACGACGACGTTTCGGTCCGACTTGGACCATTTACAAAGTCACACTAACACACAGGACAGGTGGAAGGGGTATTTATAAACAGGCAGACAGGGGAGGGCACAATAAAGTGGGGTAATAATGGAGGTAGTAGTGGAAGTGGTAGTAGTAGTAGTGGAGTCAGTCATATTCTAGGAAAGGAGCACTGCAATGAAGCTGGCGGCCCGCATGGGTTAGGACAAGAACACAGAGGGGAAAAAAAGGCAAATAAAATAAAGAAGGACAAATACAAAGCAAAAGAAAAGAAAGAAAAGAAAACCCAGAGAAGAAAGAGGAGAAGGGGGAAGAGATAAAAGGGGAAGGAATCAGGTTAAGTCACGGGTGTTCTGAAGTATGGAGCATTTAACAATGTAATGGGAGAGGAAAGCATCAACAGAGACAAAGCCAGGGCTAAGATTCATACAGGGAAAGTTTTGTATAAGGGAGGATTCAACCAGACGGCGACTGTGAAAGTTAGACATAGGTTAGACAGTTTTAGCAGAAGACCAATCAATAGGATGACTGTGATCTCTGACATGACAAAAAAGAGCATTATTAGTGTTGGCAAGCCTAACACTATTTTTGTGCTCCCTAAGTCTGTCAGAAAGAGATCGGCCAGTTTCTCCAAAGTACTGAAGAGGACAGGAGGAGCAAGAAATAGAGTAGACACCAGGAGAATCTATAAAGGGAGGGGAGGTATGAACTAGATTAGTGCGAAGAGTGTTAGTCTGGCGAAAGGTAAGTTTGATGTCTAAGGAACGGAGAGAGTAGTTGAGATTACAGAGACCAGAGATGTAGGGAAGGCAGAAGACAGGAGAGTTCCCAAGAGTAGAGGGTTTAGGAGAGAGAAAATTCCGTTTGGCACGAGAGAAAGCAGAGTCTATGAAATGGGAAGGGTAGCCAAGGCGGGAAAAGGAATTATGAAGAGTGGAAATTTCTGCTTCAAGGAACTGAGGATCACAAATGCGGAGAGCACGGAGAAAGAGGGAGATAAGAACACTTTTCTTGACAAAGGAAGCATGATAAGAAAAGTAGTGAATGTACATGTCACTGTGCATAGTCTTGCGGTACACGGAGAAGGCAAAACCTGTAACTAAGCGGTGGACATGAACATCAAGGAAAGGAAGCAAAGAATTAGATTCCCAATCAGCTTTAAACTCAATGGAAGGGGCAAGATTATTAAGAGCATCAAGAAAAGGTTGGAAGAGACTTGAGTCATGAGGCCAAAGAGCAAAGATGTCATCTACATAGCGGAGCCAGAGTGAAGGACGTACATCTATTGATGTACGAAACCCTTGAAAAACATTACGGTAGTTTGAAATAAAAACATATCTAAAAATATGCCTACTCAAGCACAATATTTTAAGAATCACTAAACTTGCGAAAATTAAAAACGCGAGTTTGCAATATTTCTTAATTTGCTTTGTTTTATTTCTGTTCTATTTAAAATTATCTATAACTAGTCTTAGAAGGAGTATCTGATTTTGTGTTTTTAATAAAAAATCCAGTTAGATAAAAAAAATCTATAAAATTTGAAAATTAACATGTTCAGGAAACAAATTTAACGTAAGATACAAGAATGACTAAGCGTTTGAAACCGACCAGACGAGACATTCTCTATTTATTCCATGGAAACATTTATTTAATAAAATTAGCCATTGTCACTGAGTCCCAGTGACAAGGCAACCCTTGAGTCCCAGTGACAAGGCAACCCTTGAGTCCCAGTGACAAGGCAACCCTTGAGTCCCAGTAACAAGGCAACCCTGGAGTGCCAGTGACAAGGCAACCCTTGAGTCCCAGTGACAAGGCAACCCTTGAGTCCCAGTGACAAGGCAACCCTTGAGTCCCAGTGACAAGGCAACCCTTGAGTCCCAGTGACAAGGCAACCCTTGAGTCCCAGTGACAAGGCTACCCTTGAGTGCCAGTGACAAGGCAACCCTTGAGTGCCAGTGACAAGGCAACCCTTGCTTTCTGGAAACCCCACCAGGACTGAACACTTCAACCTGATGAGAGAGACAATCTCCTGTTATCACATGCTTTCTAGCGATTCAAAGTTTCATCAAATTTAGGGCACTGACAAATTTACCTTCACATAAACTAAACTGGGTATCATTTTGACCATTAAATATTGAAACCATTCGAAAAAAGAAGATTCAAATAAATTTAACATGATTAAACGGGAATCAAAATTTCACACAATTTTGAACATGAAATAAACATGTGTGCAGCTACACATTTAAAATTATTATATAATTTATGGTTATAATTGACCATAATTTTTAAAGGGGTGGACCGGTAAGCCAGCGGAAGGCCTCGGTCAGATGACCAAAAGCTCCAACGGCGGGTCATCTGACTAAAACCCGCGTCAGGAACACTTGTCCTGTGTCCTGACGAACCTTACCTAACCTAAACATTTAAATTTCACTATCTGAATTAAGAGGCACCTTCAGAAACTACATCGCAGAATTTTTTGGGTTTATTTGAGGAATTCCAGGATGCTTGAAAAGGATTTAATAACATTGGTCATTGTACACATATACATGCCATTAGTTCCTAGTGTCTTGTCCTAGTTACCGTACACATGTGTTAAAAATTCGGAGCCTATTGAATGAGGCCTTATCGAGTTATGAGCAAAATAATAAAAATAAAGTTCAAGGAAAGAAAAAAAAAGAAGTGTTGGTAAATAGTTCAGAGAACCGACAAGTTGATTAATTAGACACATGTGCAACACTTGTTTATCTTTATTGAGGAAAAAACACGTGTCGCACTTGTATCTAATTCATCAAAATGAAGAAGAAAAGGGATTCGGGGAATCACTTAAAAAAATCCTTAAATAATATCTACTGATTAGATGTATATTTGTTCGATGTCCATTGCCAGACTGATATCCCCAGATAATATAACCCCAGTCCCTTTACTTCTATGCACTCAATTGGAATAGTGTAGAGTGCGGCGTAAGTTTGTAAAGCAGAAAATATTTGCACTGAAGCTTTAAAGTGAACCAGATGAAGTGTTCACAAGTCATCACATGGAAACAATATACTAATCTTTTCAATAAAAATGGCAAATTAATTCATATACAGCCCACGTTTAATTTAAATAATTACGAAACTCCTGTTTTGAAGCTAAAATGAACAGGAACATTAATTAAACTTGAAGTCACTTACGAGTTGCATTATCAAGTTTGCAGCATTGAAGGGTTGAAGTTAATTTAATGCAACACTTAGAAATTATTGGGATGAAAAGTAGTATTTCAGTTATATCAATTTCTAAAAACAAAACAAAGCAAACTCTGACATATACAGGCCATAATCAGTTCAAACTTTACTCTGAATAAGATTAACCAGCTTTTAGGAAAGTAAGTACAGTAAGTTATATTTAAGCTTTGTATACATAAACAATTTCTTTACAATTGTACTGAAAGCACACAGAAGTTATAGGCACATAAAAGTACATAATGTTTATTAAGGTGACTTTTTCTGAAATGAAGACACATTCTCCAGTTATTTCACAGAAGTCAGTTTGATTAATAAAATTGGCATATTGTAATTTATATCAGCTAAAATCAAGAGAAAGCTTTCTTTGAGCAAAACCCATCAGCACTAAAAATTTAAAACTGGCAAGAAGAAGCCTTTTGAAGGTCAAGTAAAGAATCCAAAATACTAACTATACCCTTGAAACCTTTTAACCATCTCATGCGATGCATCAGCGATTCAAGACTAATGCCATTCACAATTGTTTTATTTTAATCAGAGGATAGCGCTAAACCCGTAGAGGTCATGTAGCGCCAGTGGAATGGAAAATATTTAGATTCGATCCAATCAAGGGAAGGATAAGTTTCCGTGCTTCACGTGCTCCTTATCAGCATCAAGGAACCCCTTTCCCCTCCAGGAAGTATAATCCAGTACTGTAATGAAAATTATTATAGTACCATTTCTTGATTATAGTATGATAAAAGCACCTACTCATTCCATTATCAATACCAACCTTCTTCACGAGTGATATTTTTTTTATTTTGGGAATCGTCACAAGAAAACTGAGCAGAAGTCAACTGCATCTCAGTTATAACGTGAAACTTTCACTTAGTAATAGTTGACAAGAATTAAAAATTTGAAGCCGATCGGATAAGGATTTCTGAAGCCATTCGTGAAAGCCTTTTGGCAATTTGCGTACTCTAGCACAAAGCTTGTTTGGGTGAAAATTAAAAATGATATAAAAAAAAGCTAATTTTCAATATTTTTTTTTCCATTTCTGTTATATTTAAAATTCTGCACTATATTATAAGAAAAAGCATTTGATTTAGTTTAAGAAATTAAATTTTGATAAAAAATATATAAATATTAGCTGCAGAGATTCTCAATTCATATGACCCAGTAGGCAAACTGTAATGTTCAACATAACTTTTCTCCTCGCCTGCCACTCTATAAATGCGTGCTCCTTCCTCAAGTTTGCATTCTGTGAGTATAAAGTTGATATACAAAACCGAGAAATATATATGTAAGATACATGTGCAACAGTTAGATACCTTTATTCTGAAAGTTTTCGCCTACACAGTAGGCGTCTTTAATCGATTGCAGACAAGGCAGCAGAAGAGGAGATGAAAAGAAAATGTAATGAGTCCATGACACTCAAAGAAGTAGTTTTGAGAGGTGGTCACTAACACAGCCTTGAAAAAAATTTTGCTCCATAATCTGGAATAATATGAAGCTGATGCATCAGAATGGAAACTAAAATACTGCCAAAGATGACCAAAAAAAATCTCGAAGACGACAGCAGATCCAGGGAATACTAGTGTCAGCAAGAATGTAGGAACTGAGAGGCACTCTCGGCCATTTTAATGCCTTGGGAGTCGAGTTAGCGTATATATATATATATATATATATATATATATATATATATATATATATATATATATATATATATATATATATATATATATATAGATATATATATATATATATATATATATATATATATATATATATATATATATATATATATATATATATATATATATATATATATATATTATATATATATATATATATATATATATATATATATATATATATATATATATATATATATATATATATATATATATATATATAAGGCTGAAGCTTCGCCTAGATGGGTGTGGGAGTGAGTGTGAGATGGTTGGAGCTGGTAAGGAAGAAATGGTTACCAACAGTGAGAGTGGCAGCCGCTTTAAGTGGCAAGTGGTTCACAATTCAGGAAGAAGGAAGATAAAGAAGGTTAATAGAGAAGATGTGAAGGTAGGAAATCGATTCTCTGTTCTCCAGGACGAGTGTACTTCAGTGGTCAGTGAGGTTAAAGGTACCACTGACTCCCTGCTAATCAAGGTAAGAATATTCTGATTGTGGGAGACTCTCAGGTAAAATATATGGACCGTGCCCTTTAACAGAGATAGGAAGGTCAGACAGAGGGTGTGCCCCCAGGAGCTGGTATTGGGGACATAGTCAGCAGGTTGGATAATATTATGTCAGGTAATGGGAACAAGCCTATTATCTGTCTTAGTGCTGGTGGAAAAGACATTGGGAAGGGCAGGAGACAGGAGCTACTAGATAAGTATAGGTCAGCCATAGAAGTCGTTAGGTCTAAGGGAGGGATCCAATCATATGTAGCATTTGCCTAGGAGTGGGCAATGAATGGATGTCTAGGGCAATTTGGGATAAATTGCTGGCTGACAGGTACTGCAGGGAAATTGCAATTCCATTCATTGATAACTGGGACAAATTCTATGGCAAACGTGATATGTATGCAAGGGATGGGTTCATCCTCTGGGGGTGGATGGTTGCATTAGCCAATTCGATTGAGGGGCATTGGAGACTTGCCTAGGACTTTAAACTGATAGATTATAGAGGTATGGGTGTTTGTGGAAACAATCAGGCTGTGGTATTAGGCTTGGGAAAAAGCAGATATTACCAGGATACCCAGGTTATGTTTAAAAGATAAGATTCAAAATAAAGTTGTTTGTAAATGCAAAACAATTGATCAACAAACAAAGAGAGATAGTAGAAGGCAACGAGTACTAGCTCCTTGAGGTTTACTATACAAATAGTAGGAGTCTAAGAAATAAGATAGATGAGCTAAGATTACTTGCAAGTGCAGGTAATATAGATATTATTGCTATAACAGAGACCTGGTTCAACCTGAAAGATAGAGAAATGCCTTCCGAGTGCAACATTCAGGGTTACAAACTATTCCACACTGATAGGGTCAACAGGAAGGGTGGAGGAGTGCGATGTATGTCAGAGATAATTTAAATTGTTGTGTTAGACAAGATATAAGATTAGAAACAGCGGATACAGAATCTGTTTGGCTACAGTTTCTCGAGGGTCGTGAAAATTAATTTTGTGTGATTTACAGGCCCCAAGCCTGGGTAGGGAGCGCAGTAAGCTGCTATGGACGGAAATTCATAAGGCGTCTAGATATGAAAATGTTGTGTTAATGGGAGATTTTAACTTTGAACATTGATTGAACAATGTGACAGGTAATCTTGAGTCTATGACTTTCTTGATGGTTGGGTTGTTTTTAAACAGTTTGTGACAGAACCAACTAGAGGTAG
>WNWK01022080.1:0-33123 GCA_009830355.1 Cherax destructor
GTATGTATAAGCACAGTGTCAAATCATACTGGTCGACAGACCGCCTGATTGCAACACCAGGTTTCAGTGATATAATATCAGTGAATCAACTTGTGCTACTGTTACGTATGTTACACTTCTCAAGACAAAACCAGGCCTGACAGAAACGACAGATTATATAAGATTAGGAATGTGTTTCTGTATCTGAAAGAGAAATTCAATATGCATTTTTATCCCTTCATCAAGCTTGTTATTGATGAGTCACTGATTCTGTTCAAAGGTAGACTGTCGTTCAAGCAGTATATACCAAGCAAGAGGAAACGCTTTGGTATAAAGTTCTTTGTGCTTTGTGATTGCTACAGTGGTCTTGTATTGGATATTATTGTGTACACTGGAAGTTATACATTGCAAGATACCAGGAGGTTATTGGGTATCTCTTGTGATGTGGTTAGAACAATGATGGAACCATATCTTGGTAAGGGGCATATATTATATACTGATAACTGGTACACAAGCCCCTCCCTCAGTGATTTTTTGCGAGTGAACTTGACAGATGTGTGCGGTACAGTGCGTGCAAATCGTAAGCATATGCCTAGGTTTAATGCAGGCACTCGTAGAGGTCAGGTGCAGGCGTTTGCTGCCAATGACATCATGGCATTTCGGTGGCATGACAAACGAGATGTCAGACTGTTATCAATTCACCCTAACGAAATGACAGACACTGGCAGAGTGAGTAGAGAGACCAATGAACCCATTCTAAAACCTGCAGCTGTGATGGATTACACGCTCAATATGCGCTTAGTGGACAAATGTGACATGCAAATTGGGTTTGCTGATTGTGTTCGCAAGAGTTACAAGTGGTACATAAAACTCTTTCACATTCTGGACATTACCATGCTTAATGCTTATAATATTTATAAGTTGAAGACCACAAACAAACCACCATATGGCGAATTTTGTTTGTCTGTCATCAGACAAATAATATTCAAGTGCCAAGGAACAACACCTGCAATAGAAACCCACCCAACACCAGGTTATCAACACCTACCCTCTCGTCTGAGGCCTGGTTGTGAACACTTCCTAACAAAACTGCCTGCTACTGCTTGCAAGAAAAAGGCTCAGAAGAGGTGTTTTGTCTGTGCACATACAAAAAAATGCCCACAACAACGCAGACACACTCGTTTTACGTGTGTGGAATGTAAAACACCACTGTGCATGGAACCATGTTTCAGAGACTTCCACAGGCTGCAGAACTTCTAGAAACATGTTCAGTGACTCTATATATGTATATATATATGGAGTGAATGATGATGAAAGTTTTTCTTTTTCGGGCCACCCTGCCTTGGTGGGAATCGGCCGATGTGTTAACAAAAAAATATGATTGAACAATAGAAATAAACAATATTTGTTATTGTAAATACGTTGTGTAAACAAAATAGTGATAACAAACTTTGTCATTATTGTGTAATAATTAGTGAGTGAATATTTGAAAAACAGCATTTATATTGGTCTCACAGGCCATAAAAGTTATTTGAAAAAAAAAATTAAAATCGATAAGAAAACAACTTCAAGAAATAAAAAAAAAAATTACCGGCAAACCGGAAGTCAGCGATGTTGCCGTCAGCGGTTCAGTTTTGGTCAACTTCAATCCTCTATATCTCGGTAAGTATTGATCGCAAAAAATTATTTTTTAGCCTAATTAGATTTAGAAAAAAATAAGAAAAAAAAAAAAAATTTTAATTCTGCAACCCTGAGAACGAGGTTTGGAGAGGGTCCTGAACCCCCAAAGGGTTAAAGATGATACGATGCTGTATGAGAAAATCAGAGTGTTTCAAAACCAAAACATTAGTTACTAATCTTAATTAATGAATTAAACCACAAGGTCTGTAGGATAGCTAGCCAGGTGGGAGGCTTCCCTCAGTTTAGAGGAGCAGGCCAAGCCTACTGGCAGTACCCTGAATTGGATCACGCAGATCATAGGCCAGTAAACTCCGTAAAGTAAAACGTCTAAGACTAGGCTTGTCTGATTCTTTGTGCTCTTTACCCTCCACTCCCTTTCCTTCTAGTTAATGTGATATTACACTGAAGGGCATTTTAGAGAATTCTGAATGATAGTTCCAAGAGATTACTATATAATGAAAGTTGTAAGTGTTTGAAAGACTAAACTGTAAGTAATCCAAATATAATTATCTTGCAGATTAACCCTGACATCAGGGAAGCCCATAAGCTCAAGAACTGGTTTGAAAATGGTGGCAATGCTGTAACCACTATTAATCTTTCCAAGAAAACAGATGGTGCTTTTAGAGGTACGTACTGTAACTAAGTATTTGCAATTCTCTTACCATAGTGTACTCTTTTTTGTAGTGTATACACTACATATTTTTCAGTTTATCCTCCATATGTAGATACAAATGTAAATATTATGTTTAGAACTTCTTCTTGTTGGGGTTTATAAGACCATTGACAGCGTATGCTGTATCAAGCCCTGCCTTCTAGCGCCCAGAAAAGGAACTTTGACCAAAGTGGAAGGAAGTTGACTAATAACTGCATGTATTATACAGTGGACCCTTGGTTATCGGCCGTAATCCGTTCCAGAAGCTTGGCCTAAAACCGAAAAGGCCGAAAAGTAAATAATATTTCCCATAAGGATTAATGTACTTATATACAATTAATCTGTTCCACACACCCAAAAATATTCTCAAAAAATAAAATTTTTGAAAGATTAATGAACAATTAAATCAGTTTTACATACCTGTATTGAAGACTTGTTGACTTATGGAATATAGGGAGGAGGAGAGAGGGAGGATTTATTGTTTGGAAGGGAAATCCCCTTCCATAAAGACTTTAGGTAACAAATCCTTATCCGGGGTTACTTCCCTTCTTTGTCTTCTACTGCCACTAGGACCAGCTTGAGAGTCACTGGACCCCTGTCGCAGAAAATAACTGTCCAGAGAGCTCTGTTTCTAGCGTCTCTAAGATTTCCCTGAAGTGGGACAAGGTTTTGTCACTGAACATGTTGCAGATATGGCTTGTTTCAGCTTGCTCAGGGTGGTATTTTTGAACAAAATTTGCAACCTATTCCACATTGCACACATGTCCTTAATCACTGAAGAAGGCACCTCCTTCACTCCCTCTTCCTCCTCCTCTGAAGAAAGTTCCTCAGCTGTGGTCTGTTGCTATTCCAGATGAAGGTCTTGCAGCTCTTCAGTGGTTAGCTCTTCCCTGTGGTCCTCCACCAACTCTTCCACATCCTCGCCACTAACCTCCAACCCCATTGATTTCCCCAATGCCACAATAGATTTCACAACAGGCAGAGGGTCGGCAAGGTCAGGGTCAGCCCCAAACTCTTCAAAATCCCACTCTTGGACACAATCTGGCCACAATTTTCTCCAAGCAGAGTTCAAAGTCCTGGAAGTCACTCCCTCCCAAGCCTTACCTATAGGGCTTATGCAATAGAGGATTCTGAAGTGATTCCTCCAGAATTCTCTTAGGGTCAAATTAGTGTCCAAGGTCACTTCAAAGCACCTTTGAAACTGCTTTGGTGTACAGTTTTTTGAAATTAGAAATGACTTGCTAGTCCATGGGCTGGATAAGAGGAGTGGTGTTAGGAAGCAAGAACTTCACTGTTATAAAACTGAAGTCCCTAGACAATTGGTCTACCAAGTCTGGAGGATGAGCAGGAGCATTGTCCATTACCAGGAGGCACTTGAGTGGCAATTTCTTTTCCAGGAGGTATTTTTTCACACTAGGGCCAAACACATCCTTGACCCACGCTTTGAAAATTTGCCTTGTGACCCATGCCTTATTATTAGCTTTCCACATCACACACAATTTACTCTTGAAGAGATTGTTTTTCTTGAACACTCTGGGATTTTCAGAGTGATACACCAGTAAAGGCTTCACTTTAAAATCCCCACTAGCGTTAGCACAGAACAAAAGAGTAAGCCTGTCTTTCATAGGCTTGTGTTCTGGCAGTGCCTTTTCCTCCTGCATAATGCAGGTCCTCTTTGGCATTTTCTTCCAAAAGAGGCCTGTTTCATGACAATTGAACACTTGTTGGGGTTTTAATTTTTCAGCCTCTACGTACCCCTTGAATTCATGCACATATTTTTCAGCCACACATTTGTCAGAACTTGCAGCCTCACCATGCCTTACCACACTGTGTATGCCACTACGCTTCTTAAATCTCTCAAACCAGCTTTTGCTGGCCCTAAATTCACTAACAGCAGCACTTGTTCCAGGAATTTTCTTTACAAGATCCTCGTGCAACTGCCTTGCCTTCTCACAAATAATCGATTCCACAACACTGTCTCCCGCTAATTGTTTTTCGGTGATCTACAACAACAATAACTTCTCCATATCTTCCATTATTGGTGACCTTTGTTTCGATAGCACATTTACTCCTTTCGCAACATTAGCTTCATTGATTTGTTCTTTCTTTGCCAGGATAGAAGTGATTGTTGATTTGTTTTTCCCATACATCCTGGCAAGTTCCAGCACCCTCACACCACTCTCATATTTCTCAATTATCTCTTTTTTTTTTTTTTTTAATTTCCATTGTGTTTCTCACTTTCTTTACCACTTAGTGAATACAGTAGGGCCTCACTTATACGGCAGGTTAGGTTCCAGGCTAGTGCCTTAAAGCAGACATCGCCGAAAAGCAGAACTTAATTTTTTTCCACTTCTAAATGCATATAAATGCCAGACAACAAGCTTACACTAACTTATACATATTAAGTTAGCAATAGCACTAGGCATTAAAAAACACAATAAAAAGTAAGATACACACAGAGTACACTTATTACTTACCTTAAAGTATTAACATTGATGTGTGAGAGGTGAGTGGCAGGGTATTGTCTAAAACAAGTAAAACATTAAAAGGAATTTCATTTTCCTTGCAGTAAGTCTCAACTGTAGGCTTAAAATAGTCTGTGAACCAATTTATGAAAAGATCAGTAGTCATCCAAGCTTTCGAATTGGATTTATAATAAACAGGGAGGCTACCTTTTGCATAGTTCTTTAGGGCCCTAGGATTCTCTGAGTGATAAATTATCATAGGTTTTAACTTGCAATCCCCAGCTGACACTCTTGGGTTTTCCTGGGTTATCTACACATATGCTGCTATATATAACTGTATTTGATAGCTATATCAGTGATCAACATATACAGTGGACCCCCGAGTTTCGTAAAAACTTCACTCCTGAAGTCTGCTCAAGTGCCATTACCGAACGAATTTACTCCCTTTAGGAAAAATGTCAAGTAGGTTAGTCTATTTCAGACCCCCAAAAATACTTTTCCACAAGCACTTACAATATTATACTTACATAAATGTACGATTTCCGGGGTTTACGAAACTCGGGGGTCCACTGTACCTTGTAAATAAGTTTATTCAGGTATACACAAATACAGTTCAATCATTTCTAACTTGGCACTTAAAGTAAGAGGCTTATGACTCCTCTTTTTATCACAACTTAGCTTAGACGCCATAGTCAATGAGAGCCAACTAGTTAACGAAAGAGTAAACGAGAGAGAGAACGAGATACGGAGTTCAGACAAGGTAAAAAAACAAACTGAACAGCTAGTGGGCGATCACTCGGTCAGGTGAAATGAATGCGATTAATACGTGTCCACTTTTAGTTCATTCACATACGTTTGTAAGAGTTTGTGAAACTTTTACCTCAAAATAATAATAATAATTACCTCACAAATAATAATAATTACCTCACAATACAAATACTCTTACATTGTGTACAAGTTAGTACAAAATAAACAAACAGCATCACTCCCATTCTCATGCAACACACTATTTTCAGAGGTAATGATAGTATTAGTATTATTATCATAATAAAAAAGAAGTGCTAAACCCACAAGGGTTGTGAATAGCTATATATAGAGTGAAGGCATATGAAAGGAATATTTTTCTACAGTTATCCCTCAATGTTTGACTAGAGAAAACGTAATTCTTCCGACACTCCTACAAAGTCGCTTGGTAAACAAATCTCATATTTGTCAATTTTTATTCTGTGGGTGTATGTATCATGTTTATATGCTATGTAACGTGTTTTTTAAATAATTTTGAAGAAAATATCATAGATGAATTAATGAAAATGTCTATATTAACGTAAAATAAGACATTTAATGTGCCCAAGTGATTATTATTAGTATTACGTAATGTTTTCCCTCCGCCCGGCAACACCATAGCATATAAACAGCATGTTTATATGCTTTGTAACGTGTTTCTTATATAATTTTGAAGAAAATATTATAGATGGATTAATGAAAATGTGTATATTAACATAAAATAAGACATGTAATGTGCCCAAGAGTGATTATTATTAGTATTACGTAATGTTTTCCCTTCGCCCGGCAACCACACCTACATAGCATATAAACAACATGTTTATATGCTATGTAACGTGTTTCTTATATAATTTTGAAGAAAATATCATAGATGGATTAATGAAAATGTCTATATTGAAGTAAAATTGGACATTTAATGTGCCCAAGAGTGATTATTACATAATAGAGAGATGTGCTCACGGAAAATGTAAACAAACCGGGTGGCACGCGCCGTATCTGAAACACCCTCGCTGTATACAAAAGTTTTGGTCATAATTTGAACTCGCCGTATGAACGGAACGCCGAATGGCGAATCGCCGAAAAGCGGGGCCCTACTGTAATCACGAAAAACAATGAATTATAGCGAAATGTTTGGATGAATGAGCAGAATCTTCCTCACACAGCCAGACTGACGCTAGCGGCTGCCGGCGGGCGGGTGGACGTGTCCCATTCGGGCTGATAAGCGGTAGCCAAAAAACCGGCCTATAAGCGAGTTGGCCGATAAGAGGAACGGCTGATAACCGGGGGTCCACTGTATGTCTCCAATGCACCTGAAGCCAGCAAGAATATGCAGGTACTGGTCAGGATCTGATAGTCTGGAAGGTCAAACCCCTCCCCAATGAGTAGAGGTAGGATCAAAGACTACACCTCAAATGTGCGCAAGGCCGCATGGAGGAGAGTCCATGCAGAGTGGCAACGGGGGCACTACAGAAAGTGCTCCACCGTCTCAGGCTGGGAGGGACACCACGAGCAGTATGGAGAGTCTGTCAGCCGAAGGTGGTGCAGGTAAGCTGCTAGTCATGAATGCCCAACCTGGAGGCGAGTCAATGCAACATCCACTGAGTGATTGGGATGACGAGCCCAAAGGCAGGGGTCGTTGAAAGATTGGACTGAGCTCATTGCCAAAGAAGACAGGGAGTGTGCCAGATCCCCCTCCCATAAATGGTGGCTTTCTCTCCAAACTCCTTGTAAAATCACTGCCGTCCAGTGCAAGAGGGGTAATGGTAGGGAGTGTGTGTGTACGAAGGAAGCCGCTTGATCAGCCACTTCATTGCCCTGAATGCCAACATGAGCTGGTACCCACTGAAGGAAGATGCTCTAACCCAAACTTTGCAGGAAGTGAAGAAAAAACTGCGTCTGTCAGATGAGGAAACGGAGGGACCATGGATAGGCAGAACACAGAAGTGTCAGGGAAGATTGAGAATCAGAGAAGAGGAGGAAGGTGAGCAAGGACAAAAACCAGTCTGGTGAATGGCGAACTCCCCACCTAGGACCGAGTGAATGGGGTCTATTGGCCAGGTTTGACACAGAAAGATCAGCAAAGAAAACAGCAGAAGACGATGTAGGAGGAGGGGAAGTTTGTGCTGAGCTGTCCATGTAGATGGAGAATGAAAAACTATACGTAACAGCATGAAACTCTTCAGAGAGAAATGCAGCAATCTGAGGAGATTCCCTGTTCCTGCAATTCCAATCCAGGTGGATGTACTTTTCCAGGTCCATCCAAGGAAGGATCAGAGAGTGGAGAGGGAAGTGAGTCATCACCAGCACAGAGAGTGAGAGGTAGGCCTGGGAATGTTGGGCCTCTGACCATAAAGGAAGGCTGAACCAAACAGGGAAACAGGTTACTGCTTACACTTGTGGAGAGAGGCAGCAAGGGTGAGTACAAGGCAGAGGGGCCATATGATGGAGTCGCAAGCAGCCCCTCACCATTCTCATCACTGAGAGGGGAATTATCCCAGATTCTGCTTCCAAGGCTGCATTGGGGGTGGAGGGAAATGCCCCAGCATACTGCGAATGGCCAAAGTCGGGAGAATGCCCAGGAGGCGAAGAGAGGAGGGAGAGGCTGAGCCATATACCTTACTCACATAGGTAAGCTTGCTGTGAACTATAGCTCTATAAAATCTAAAGAAGAGGTCTTGATCTGCCCCCCACTTAGTGCCAGAGATTGGAGCATAAGCACAATGTGGTGTGCAAAGGAGAGGTAGAGGGCCATTATATGCTCCCTCAGCATGGGTTCACGAGGGGATGTTCCTGCCTAACTAATTTATTAACCTTCTTCAGTAAAGCTTTTAAGGCTGTTGATCATGATAAAGAATTCGATATTGTTTATTTAGATTTTAGTAAGGCTTTTGATAGAGTACCAAACCAGAGACTGTTGAAGAAAGTGGTAGCTCATGGCATTGGGGGAAAAGTGCTGCCATGGATCGAGTCATGGCTCACCAATAGGAAGCAGAGAGTGTGCTTAACCCTTTCAGGGTCGACAGGCCCTCTCCCAAACTCGTTCTCAGGGTCGAGAAATTTTTGAAAAAAGAAAAAATTATTTTTTCTTATGAAATGATAGAGCATATTTTTGTGATTATTATAGGGAAAAAATTGCGATAAATATTTACGTACTGAGATATGCAGGCGTGAATTTGACAGAAAGTGAGCCGCATATGGCGATATTGCCGACTGCCGGTCACCTGGTAATAGTTTATTTTTATTTTTTTAGTTTATTTTTTAACATTTTATTTTTTCAAGTAACTTTTATGGCCTGTGAGACCAATATAAGCCATATTATGGATATATACACTCATTGTATGCTACACAATAACTGCACAAACATTGACAGGTGAACATTTTCACCTATTTTAGTCACGTACTATTGTCCAGAAATATATACATAGTTCACAAAATCGTAATGACACGATTGCAAACAAACCATATCACGGGTGGGGTTTGAACCCGCGGTCAGAGAGTCTCAAACTCCAGACTCTCTGACCACGGGTTTGAACCCCACCCGTGGTATGGTTTATATATACATAGTATTTATAGGTCCCAGCAATGTTTTGGTGGGGAAGGGAGCGTGGGTTTCTGTAAACAACATTGTTGGCTGGCTGGCTGGCTGGCCGGCTGGCTGACTGGCTGACCAGCTGGCTCTGGCTCTGTCTCTGTCTCACAGGTATACATAAATACAATTATACATAGTGTAAATTACCTAGGATACATCGAATATAATTTTTTTTATTATTATTATTAACACATCCGCCGTTTCCCACCAAGGCAGGGTGGCCCATAAAAAAAAAAAATTCATCATTCACTCCATCACTGTCTTGCCAGAGGCATGCTTACACTACAGTTATAAAACTGCAACATTAACACCCCTCCTTCAGAGTGCAGGCACTGTACTTCCCATCTCCAGGACTCAAGTCCGGCCTGCCAGTTTCCCTGAATCCCTTCATAAATGTTACTTTGCTTCCACTCCAACAGCACGTCAAGTATTAAAAAACATTTGTCTCCATTCACTCCTATCAAATACGCTCACGCATGCTTGCTGAAAGTCCAAGCCCCTCGCACACAAAACCTCCTTTACCCCCTCCCTCCAAACTTTCCTAGGCCAACCCCTATCCCGCCTTCCCTCCACTACAGATTTATACACTCGAAGTCATTCTACTTTGTTCCATCCTCTCTACATGTCCAAACCACCTCAACAACCCCTCCTCAGCCTCTGGATAATAGTCTTGGTAATTCCGCACCTCCTCCTAATTTCCACACTACAAATTCGCTGCATTATATTCACACCACACATTGATCTGAGACATGACATCTCCATTGCCTCCAGCCTTCTCCTTGTTGCAACATTCACCACCCATGCTTCACACCCATATAAGAGTGTTGATATAACTATACTCTCACACATTCCCCTCTTTGCTTCCACGGACAAAGTTCTTTGTCTCCACAGACTCCTAAGTGCACCACTTACCCTTTTACCCTCATCAATTTTATGATTCACCTCATCCTTCATAGACCCATCTGCTGACACGTCCACTCCTAAATATCTGAATACATTCACCTCCTCCATACTCTCTCCCTCCAATCTGATATCCAATCTTTCATCACCTAATCTTTTTGTTATCCTCATCCCCTTACTCTTTCCTATATTTACTTTCAATTTCCTTCTTTTACATTTTTTTTTTTTTATTAACACATCGGCTGATTCCCACCAAGGCAGGGTGGCCCGAAAAAGAAAAACTTTCATCATCATTCACTCCATCACTGTCTTGCCAGAGGGGTGCTTTACACTACAGTTATAAAACTGCAACATTAACACCCCTCCTTCAGAGGGGTGGGAGTAAAAGGTAGATGGGATACAAGGAAAATAGAAGCAGTAAGTAAGAGAGAGGTGAAGGTTTATAAACTAAAAGAAGAGGCAGTTAGGGTAAGATATAAACAACTATTGGAGGATAGATGGGCTAGTGAGAGTGTAGGCAATGGGGTCGAAGATGTATGGAGTAGGTTAACCCTTTGGGGGTTTTGGTCATACTAGTACGTCTTACGCACTGGGGTTATTGACGTACTAGTACGCCTAAATTCTAGCGCCCTCAAATCAAGCAGAAACAGGCTGTTAGGCCTAGATGTGATAGAATGGGTCTGTGCGGTCAGTGTGCGCAGTATAAAAAAAATCCTGGACCACACAGTGCATAATGAGGAAAAAAAAACTCGGACAGTGTTTTTGGTTTAAAACAGCGACTTTGCAGTCTATTTTCGTATGGTATTTATTGTTGTATTCTCGTTTTCTTGGTCTCATTTGATAGAATGGAAGATATATTACAGAAATAGAGATGATTTTGATTGGTTTGACAATAACAAGTACCTTGAAATTGAGCTCAAAGTAGCGAAAATGTTCGATTTTTGACGATATTCAAGAGTAAACAAATCACACCATGCGTCCAATACACAACAACTGGCGAGTCTAATATTCATACACAAGTGCTCTGATATTATTTATACCATTTTTACAATTATGCAGTTGTATACATAACAATAAATCTTCTATTTTTTTGTGAGAATAAAAATTCAAAATGGAAAGCAAAAGTAATGTAAGAGGGGCCTGGAGACATGACTAATGAACAGAGAAGATGTTATTTTAGTGCCAGGAATGTCTGTCTTGTTTATTATGGATCCTATATTGAAATTGGCATCGTTTGAAATTTGTGTGAAATTGGCCAAATTGCCATTTTTTGACCACTATTTTGGGTAGTTGAAATTGATAAATAGGCGGTTTCTTGTACTCAATCGATAGAAGAAATGGAGTTCTAGCGAAATAGCTATAATTTTAGTAGACTGAAACATTGGAATGTGCCGAAAATAGGGCTCAAAGTGGGCAAAATCGCCGATGCGTAAGTGTCATGGCTACCGCTAACTTCGCGAAAGCATAATTCCGTTAGTTTTCGATCAAATTTCATAATTTTTGTGGCGTTATGATCGGAAAAAGATTCTCTATCATTCCATAAGAAAAAAAAATTTTTTTTTTTTTAAATTCGTGGACCCTGAGAACGAGTTTCAGAGACCCCCATTGGACCCCCAAAGGGTTAAAGAATGTAGTGTTAGAGTGTTCAGCAGAAGTTTGTGGTTACAGGAAAGTGGGTGCGGGAGGGAAGAAGAGCGATTGGTGGAATGATGATGTAGAGAGAGTAGTAAGGGAGAAAAAGTTAGCATATGAGAGGTTTTTACAAAGTAGAAGTGATGCAAGGAGGGAAGAGTATATGAAGCAAAAAAGAGAGGTTAAGAGAGTGGTCAAGCAATGTAAAAAGAGGGCAAATGAGAGAATGGGTGAGATTTTATCAAGAAATTTTATTGAAAATAAAAAAAAGTTTTGGAGTGAGATTTATTAGTTAAGGAAGCCTAGGGAACAAATGGATTTGACAGTTAAAAATAGGAGAGGAGAGTTATTAAATGGAGAGTTAGAGGTATCGGGAAGAATGAGGGAATATTTTGAGGAGTTGTTAAATGTTGATGAAGACAGGGAAGCTGTGATTTCCTGTATAGGGCATGGAGGAATAACATCTTGTAGGAGTGCAGAAGAGCCAGTTGTGAGTGTGGGGGAAGTTCGTGAGGCAGTGGGTAGAATGAAAGGGGTAAGGCAGCTGGAATTGATGGGATAAAGGTAGAAATGTTAAAAGCAGGCGGAGATATAGTTTTGTAGTGGTTTGTGCTATTATTTAATACATGTATGGAAGAGGGTAAGGTACCTAGGGACTGGCAGCGAGCGTGTATTGTTCCTTTGTATAAAGGCAAAGGGGACAAAAGAGAGTGCAAAAATTATAGGAGAATAAGTCTGTTGAGTATACCAGGTAAAGTGTATGGTAGAGTTATTATTGAAAGAATTAAGAGTAAGACAGAGAGCAGAATAGCAGATGAACAAGGTGGCTTTAGGAAAGGTAGGGGATGTGTAGACCAAGTGTTTGCAGTAAAACATATAGGTGAACAGTATTTGGATAAGGGTAAAGAGGTTTTTGTGGCATTTATGGATTTGGAAAAGGCGTATGATAGGGTGGATAGGGGGCAATGTGGCAGATGTTGCAGGTGTATGGAATAGGAGGTAGGTTACTGAAATCAGTGAAGAGCTTTTATGAGGATAGTGAGGCTCAGGTTAGAGTGTGTAGGAGAGAGGGAGATTATTTCTCGGTAAAAGTAGGCCTTAGACAGGGATGTGTGATGTCACCATGGTTGTTCAATATATTTATAGATGGGGTTGTAAGAGAAGTGAATGCGAGGGTCTTGGCAAGAGGTGTGGTGTTAAAAGACAAAGAATCAAATACAAAGTGGGAGTTGTCACAGTTGCTTTTTGCTGATGACACTGTGCTTTTGGGAGATTCTGAAGAGAAGTTCCAGAGGTTGGTGGATGAATTTGGTAAGGTATGTAAAAGAAAATTGAAAGTGACTATAGGAAAGAGTAAGGTGATGAGGATAACAAAAAGATTAGGTGACAAAAGATTGGATATCAGATTGGAGGGAGAGAGTATGGAGGAGGTGAATGTATTCAGATATTTGGGAGTGGACATGTCAGTAGATGGGTCTATGAAGGATGAGGTGCATCATAGAATTGATGACGGGAAAAGGGTGAGTGGTGCACTTCGGAGTCTGTGGAGACAAAGAACTTTGTCCATGGAAGTTAAGAGGGGAATGTATGAGAGTATAGTTATACCAACACTCTTATATGGGTGTGAAGCATGGGTGATGAATGTCGCAACGAGGAGAAGGCTGGAGGCAGTGGAGATGTCGTGTCTGAGGTCAATGTGTGGTGTGAATATAATGCAGAGAATTCGGAGTTTGGAAATTAGGAGGAGGTGCGGGATTACCAAAACTATTATCCAGAGGGCTGAGGAGGGGTTGTTGAGGTGGTTTGGACATGTAGAGAGAATGGAACGAAACAGAATGACCTCGAGAGTGTATAAATCTGTAGTGGAGGGAAGGCGGGGTAGGGGTCGGCCTAGGAAAGGTTGGAGGGAGGGGGTAAAAGAGGTTTTGTGTGCAAGGGGCTTGGATTTCCAGCAAGCATCCGTGTGCGTATTTGATAGGAGTGAATGGAGACAAATGGTTTTTAATACTTGACGTGCTGTTGGAGTGTGAGCAAAGTAACATTTATGAAGGGATTCAGGGAAATCGGCAGGCCGGACTTGAGTCCTGGAGATGGGAAGTACAGTGTCTGCACTCTGAAGGAGGGGTGTTAATGTTGCAGTTTTATAACTGTAGTGTAAAGCACCCCTCTGGCAAGACAGTGATGGAGTGAATGATGACAAAAGTTTTTCTTTTTCGGGCCACCCTGCCTTGGTGGGAATTGGCCGATGTGTTAATAAAAAAAAAAAAATAAAGTATAATAAATTTATAATTAAACTTTTCAAATAACATTTACTTACCTTTATTAAAGAGAGTTGCTGGCATCTGGAAGATAGGGAGGAGGACAGGGAGAGGGAGCACTCATTGTTTGGAAGGGGAATCCCCCTCCAAAAGGACTTCAGGTAACAAGTCCCTCTCAGGGGTTACTTCCCATCTTGGTCTTTTAATGCAACTAGGACCAGCTTGAGAGTCACTAGAACCCTGTCACACAAAATAACTGTCCAGAATCCTCTGTTTCTGGCGCCTCTAACATTTTCCTGAAGTGCAACATGGCTCTGTCACTGAACTGGCTGCAGAGATGGCTTATTTCAAATTGCTCAGGGTGGTGTTTTTCAACAAATGTCTGCAACTCATTTAACTTTGTACACATGTCCTTAAGCACTGAGGAAGGCACCTCCTTCACTCCCTCTTCCTCCTCCTGTGAATCAATAGCCTCAACTCTGGTCTTATGCTCTTCCAGTTCCAGCTGTTGCAGCTCTTCAGTGGTTAGGTCTACCCTGTGCTCCTCCACCAACTCTTCCACATCCTCACCACTCAACTCCAACCCCAGGCTGTTCCCTAATGCCACAATATCTTCCACAATAGGCACAGGGTCATCAGGGTCAGCCTCAAATTCTTCAAAATCCCTCTTTTCAACACAATCCGGCCACAGTGGTCTCCAAGCAGAGTTCAAAGTCCTGGAAGTCACTCCCTCTCAAGCCTTACCTATAAGGCCTATGCAATTGACGATATTGAAGTGATCTTTCCAGAACTTTCTTAGGGTCAATTCAGAGTCTGAGGTTATGTCAAAGCACCTTTGGTGTACAGTTTTTTGAAGTTAGAAATGACCTGCTGGTCCATGGGCTGGATGAGAGGAGTGGTGTTAGGAGGCAAGAACTTCACTGTGATGAAATTGAAGTTGTCAGACAAATAGTCTTGCAAGTTGTGAGGATGAGCAGGAGCATTGTTCAGTAGCAGGAGGCATTTGAGTCCCAATTTTTCACGAAAATGTCCTTATTGACTCATTCCTTGGTGTTAGCCTTCCAGTGCACACAAATTATTCCTGTTAACATTGTGTTTCTTGAAGGCACTGGGATTTTCTGCATGATACACCAGTAAAGGCTTCACTTTAAAATCACCACTGGCATTAGCACACATCATGAGAGTTAGCCTGCCTTTCATAGGCTTGTGTCCTGGCAGTGCCTTTTCCTCCTGAGTAATGTAGGTCCTGTTTGGTATTTTCTTCAAAAACAGGCCTGTTTCATTACAATTAAACACTTGTTGGGGTTCGAATTTTTCATTGTCTATGAACCCCTTGAATTCCTGCACAAACTTTTCAGCTGCACGTTTGTCTGAGCTGGCTGCCTCACCATGCCTTACAACACTGTGTATGCCACTACGTTTCTTAAACCTCTCAAACCAGCCTCTGCTGATTTTAAAATCACTCTCATCAGCACTGGTTGCAGGCATTGTCTTGACAAGATCTGCGTGCAACTGCCTTGCCTTTTCACAAATTATCGCCGTGGAAATACTATCACCCGCTATCTGTTTTTCATTGATCCACACCCCCAACAACTTCTCAACCTCATCCACTTTTTTTGATCAATTTTTCATTAACATATCAACACCTTTTGCAACATTAGCTTCCTTGATTTCTTTTCTCTTTGCCAGGATAGAGGTGATAGTAGATTGATTTTTGTTGTACATCCTGGCAAGCTCACTCTCACGGACGCCACTCTCATATTTTTCTACAATCTCTTTCTTCACTTCAATGGTGTTTCTCACTCTCTTTACCACAGGGGTGCCACTAGGAAGCTTCTTTGGACCCATGGTGACTTATTTCACAGTGACAATCACTAAACCACCAATAAACACAACAAATGTATGGTGAATGTTTGAAAGAGCGCGCTGGGTATTGTTCACTCAAGTGTAAACAACGCTAGACTGGCGTCCTGCGCACAAGGCGGGCGGGCGGACAGGTCTTGTACAGACCGCTACATGAGTAAAGACCGATACACAAGAAAAATATTGACCGAAAAAAGCAACCTTAACACGAAACAACCGTTATTCGGACAGACCGAAACACGGGGTACCACTGTAAGTGGTACATAAAACTCTTTTACCATCTTCTAGACATTTCCATGCTCAGTGCTTATAATACGTATAATAATAATAATAATAATAATAATAATAATACTTTATTGAGACATGGTACAATGATACATGGTTGGGTAGACAAGATACATAGTTATTGATGAGATGTACATGCCAAAAGCCCCTAATATGCTGTGCATTGCGGGCATTCTTAGGACTACTTAATTATAGACTACATGGTAAAACGTTATGGTTGATAATTTATAAAATAAGTATAATTGCATATCTAAGATAACTTAGATATGCAATTATAAGTTGAACATATCAATTAGTTGCAGCAATGCAACTAATTGAGTGATATAACAATTTAAAACATATCAATCAATTGCAGCAATGCAACTAATTGAGTGAGATAATTTAAAACAATTAATTGCATTGCAGTTACAGTTTACGTTGTCATTATAATGTAAATGTTATGGAAATAGTTAGCTTAGTATGTATTATTCATAACAGTTTTTTACATTTAAGTGATTAGTGAGGTTTTTACAGTAAGTGATTTTTCTACTTTGTTGAGAATGTTTGATATTGAGCACTTAGGTTTGGGTGAGAAGGTGGTTTTTTTAGCATCGTTTTGAATTGGGGTAAAGGCAGGGTTTCTTTGGCTATGACAGGTAATGAATTCCAAATTTTTGTGTCTTTTATATGCATTGAGTTTTTACATAGTGTTATATGGAAGACCAGAAACAAACCACCATAAGGTGAATTTTGTTTGTCTGTCATCAGACAAATAATATTCAAGTACCAAATAACAACACCTGCAATAGAGAACTGCCCACAAAATTATCACCAAATACCCTCTCGTCTGAGGCCTGGTGATCACTACCTAATAAAACTGCCTCCTAACAAGAAAAATGCTCAGAAGAGGTGTTATGTCTGTGCACATACCAAAAAAAATGCCCACCAAAATGCAGACACACTTGTTTTATGTGTGAGGAGTATAAAACACCACTGTGCATGACACCATGTTTCAAAGAGTTCCACAAGCTGCAGCACTTTTTGGAACGTGTCCAGTGACTATGTGTAAACAGTGGACCCCCGGATTATGTCATTTTTTCGTTCAAGAATGCTGTTCAAGTGCCATTACCGAACGAATTTATTCCCATAAGGAATAATGTAAATTAGATTAGTCCTTTTAGATCCCCAAAAATGCACTTACAAAAGCACTTACAAAAATACACTTACATAATTGTTCGAGTTTGGAGCAGTACGTAATCCAGGGGTCCACTGTATATAATAGAAAAATAGTAATAAACAACTTTTTTATTGTTGATTTGTGTAAACACGTTTTGTAAACAATATAATGATAATGTTTGTGTGGTTATTGTGTTGCATACATCGAGTGGATATACTATATACATTATGCACTATATTGGTCTCATAGGCCACAAAAGTTACTTGAAAAAAAAAAAATAATAAAAAAAAAAGTAGAATAAAATTAAAAATAATATTACCGAGTGAGCGGCAATCGCCGATGTTGCCGTAAGCGGTTCACTTTCTGTCAACTTCACTCCTCTATATCTCGGTAAGTACTGATCGCAATTTTTTTTTCTTTTAAAACACTCATAAAAATATTCTTAAGATTTTTGTAAGAATTTTTTTCAAATATTTTTGGGCACGGAGAGTGAGTTCAGAATCAGGGGTCTCGACTGTGAAAGAGTTAAGATTACATTGACTGCCATAATCATCAGAAAACTAAAACAATTACAGTGGACCCCCTGTTTACAATAGTCTCCAAACTCACCCTTTTATGTAAGTTTATTTTTGTAAGTGCTTTTGTAAGTGTATTTTTGGGGGTCTAAAAGGACTAATCTAATTTACATTATTCCTTATGGGAATAAATTCGTTCGGTAATGGCACTTGAACAGCATTCTTGAACGAAAAAATGGTGTAATCCAGGGGTCCACTGTATTTTGATAAATCACTTTTCTTCAGGCGTGGGTTACAACTTCAAAACATTTTTTGAAGTCAAGATGGAGAAGCAAGACTGTAAAAAGCAAGTAAATACTAGTTGCTTTTTAAATAAAGCAACTATTATTTTAATGTTAAAGGAAAATGTTCTTTACACTGCCTGCCCAAGTGAGAATTGCAACAAGAAGGTTCTTAACCTAGACAATGGACTCTACAAATGTGAGAAGTGTAACCGCGAGTATGATAAATTCAAGTGGCGACTGATGGTTCAGGTGAGTTTTAAATTCAAGTTTTTAAATGTTAATAATATACAGGATGCTGGCCTGCAAGTTTAACCTTTTGAGGGTCCAGACCCCAGTCTGAAAATTCCCCACAGGATCCAAGAATTTAAAAAAAAAAATCTTAGTTTTTCTTATGAAATGGTAGAGAATCTTTTTCTGAAGGTAATAAAACAAAAAGTACGAAATTTGATAAAAAATTGACGAAATTATGTTCTTGTGAATTTTGCAGTGTCAGTGATATTTACGCATTGGTGATTTTGCCCATTTTGACTCCTATTTTTGGCCAATTATATTGTTCCATTAGACCAAATTCTTAGCTATTTCGCTAGTATGTGTTCTATTTTATTTATTGAGCACCAGAAATCGCCCAATCAACTATTTCAACTACCCAATAAAGTGATTGGAAATTGGTAATTTGGCCAATTTCACACAAAGTTCAAAATATTCCAATTTCAAAAAAGGGTCCAGAATAAACAATGCAGGTATTCCTGACACTAAAATAACATTTCCTCTGTATATTAGTTACGTTTCCAGGCTTTACAGATGAATTCCATTTTTATTTTTAATTCACACGAAAAAATAGAAGATTTATACATAATATCAGTGCATTCGTGAATGCACATTAGACCCACCAGCTGACGTGTATTGGATGCATGATGTGATTTGTTTACTCTTGAACATCGGCAAAAATCAAATATTTCCGCTACATTTAGCTCAATTTCAAGCTATTTTCAGTACTAAAACCAGTCAGAATCGTCTCTATTTGTATAATATATCCTCCATTCTATCAAATGAGACCAAGAAACCATGAATACAACCGTAAAAACTATATGAAAATACACCGCATATTCGCTGATTTAATACAAAAATACAATCACAGTTTTTTCTCATGCACTGCATGCTGCAGGATTTGTTTTATATGGTGCACACTTACCATATAGATGCATTCTCTCATATCTAGGCCCAAATTTACCTCTCACAGCTTATCTGAGTGAGCTGAGCTCATGACCCTGGCTTCAAAGCTGTAGAACTACGGGACGGACCTTCAAAGGGTTAAAGATTCATTTGCTGTGGGTCTGAGCCCCACCTGTTCTGTGATATATTTCACACGTGCTTGCAATCTAAATTACCATGGAGGTAAAATTAAATGGAATGAATTCAGTGTCTTGAAGCTTAAGTAATGGGGAATATAGGAATGGGAGGGATGTGCCTTAAGTAGCTTTAAGATGCTATGAATAAGTCTTTAGCAGCAAACATTTGCAAATTGTACAACAGCTCTTCTATGTGGTGTTATCTCTAACACTGACAATTATAAACTACAGCCTCAACTCACTTAGAGATGTACTCGTTTACCAACGTCTCAGACTTACGACGAGCTCTCTGACCAGTATGCATAACTAAGTAATGTATATTAGAGCTGATTTCTTCTATTGTTTATTATAATATACAGTACACTACTGTATAAAACAGTTAAAAATATACCAGAAATGTTATAAATGGTTCAAAGGTGACATTAAAACAATATCAAAGATGGTTGGCACAAACTCACTACCATTGTAGTATGCTCCTCACTTAGCGTCGAATTCGTTTACCAACGTGGTCTTAGGAACGGAACTCCATCGTTACGTGAGGAGAGGCTGTATATCTCTTTGCTCATTTTACTAAAGAACATTTTGAAGGTCATTTTCCTCAGTATAGAACTTATGTTCAGAAATTTGCAACTGTATATAGAATTATAGAGGCCGAAAATTTTTTTAGTACAGTGGTACCCCGGATTTCATCAATAATTTGTTCCAGAATGCTGTTCGAGTGCCATTACCGAACGAATTTGTTCCCATAAGGACTAATGTAAATTAGATTAGTTCGTTTCAGACCCCCAAAAATACATTAACAAAAGCACTTACAAAAATACACTTACATAATTGTTTGAGTTGGGAGCTGTATGAAATCCGGGGTACCACTGTACTGTAATTAGCTTTGACCTTAAATACTGTATGCTCAACTATGTCTAGCTGCAAAGTTAGCAGAGTTCTAAGTTTTGTAATTAGAAATTTTTAGAAACATCTGAAACAGTAACAAATCTATTACAGTGGACCCCCGGATTTCGTACTGCTCCCAACTCGAACAATTATGTAAGTGTATTTTTGTAAGTGCTTTTGTAAGTACAGTGGAACCCCGGTTTTCATGATGCTCCAAACTCGAACAATTATGTAAGTGTATTTTTGTAAGGGCTTTTGTAAGTGTATTTTTGGGGGTCTAAAAGGACTAATTTACATTATTCCTTATGGGAATAAATTCGTTTGGTAATGGCACTTGAACAGCATTCTGGAACAAAAAAATCACGAAAACCGGGGGTCCACTGTATATTTTTTTTGGGTCTAAATGGACTAATCTAATTTACATTATTCCTTATGGGAACAAATTCGTCCGGTAACGGCACTTGAACAGCATTCTGGAACGAATTATGGCCAATGCTTGACCACTATGGTATAAGAAGTCATGCACTTGCATACTTCAAATCCTACCTTACTAATAGGTATCAGTATGTCACCATTAAAGACACAACCTCGACACGACCACTTGATACTGGAGTACCACAGGGAAGTGTCCTTTTTTCCTCTGCTCTTCCTCTTATACATCAATGATCTTCCCAATGTATCACAACACCTGAAACCAATACTCTTTGCTGACGACACAACTTATGTCATCTCCCACCCAAATCTTGCCACGCTCAACTCCCTTGTTAACGACGAATTACTAAAAATATGACAGCCAACAAATTTACACTCAACACTGATAAGACCTTCTATATTATATTTGGTAACAGAGCAGGTGATGCACAATTAAACATTAAGATCAACAACACTCCTATTGCTAAACATAATGAGGGCAAATTCCTGGGCCTTCACCTCGACAGCAACCTGAAATTCAGCACTCATATCCAACACATAACAAAGAAAGTGTCCAAAACTGTGTGGATCCTCTCTAAGATACGTTACTCTGTATCACAATCATCCCTACTCACACTATACTATTCACTCATCTATCCCTACCTCACATATGCCATTTGTGCTTGGGGATCAACAGCAGCAAGACACCTAAAGCCAATAATAACCCAACAAAAAGCCACAGTAAGAATTATCACACAATCCAACGCTAGGCAACCCCCCCCCCTCCCACACTTCAAAGACCTAAACTTACTCACTGTTCAGAACATCCACACTTACTACTCTGCAATCTACATTTATAGAACCATAAATTCCAACTTTAACCCTGAGCTAAAACACTTTCTTGACAGTTGTGACAGGACCCATAGACATAATACCAGACACAAACATCTCTTTGACATTCCCCGTGTCCGACTAAATCTATACAAAAATTCAATGTACATAAAAGGGCCTAAAATCTGGAACTCCCTGCCTGAAAACTCTAGAACTGCAGACACAACCTCCATTTTCAAAAGCACCGTTAAAAAACATCTTATCTCACTTACCGGTAGCTAACCACATGAAAACTACTTTATCTTGCACATATCCACAACAAAATACACTTATTGATATCTGTGATTCCCCTTAATTTGCACATGACTGTAACCAAAATTCTAATACAACTATTGCTTCATAATTCTTAAGCTAGTCATATGTTTGCCTAAGACACTCCAATATAGAAACTGTATCATGCCAACACGTCACCATTTCCATTAATATATAAACTAATTGTTAAATTCTTAAATTTTTGAACTACCTCAATTTTGTAAACCTAGTTAATCACTACAATTACCTAACCTTAATATGTACCAGTATAATCATTGTGTCACTATAGAGTAAGATCTAGTATAAGACTGCCTGAAATGCCTAGGCATACCTAGGCATATTATTGGCCTTCTTGTAATAAATAATTCATAAAATGTATAAACAACATATGTAAACCCCACTTAGTAATATTATCAGAAATAAAGTTGATTGATTGATTGAGATAACTGGGGGTCCACTGTACTTATGTGACCTTGTCAATGAACATGTAATCTAGTTTTGGTTTTCAAATTACATCAGAGATGAAGATAGATTTTAGATGGTGCAGATGACAAACTTCATACCTTCCTTAACCCTTTCACTATCAAAGCGCCTGATCACAAACTTGCTCTCAGTGACGAAAAATATTTGAAAAAAAAAATTATTTTTTCTTGCCAAAATCTTTAGAATATTTTTCTGATTGTTTTAAAAGAAAAAAAATTGCAATCAGTGCAACATCGGCAACTGCCACTCATTCAGTAATATTATTTTTACTTTTATTCTATTTTCTTCTTTTCTTTTCTAATATTTTATTTTTTCAAGTAACTTTTGTGGCCTGTGAGACCAATATAATGTGCAATGTACATATATTCATTTATTGTATGCAACACAATAACCACACAAACTCGAACAATTATGTAAGTGTATTTTCGTAAGTGCTTTTTGGGGGTCTGAAACGACTAATCTAATTTACATTTGTCCTTATGGGAACAAATTCGTTCGGTAACGGCAATCAAACAGCATTCTGGAAAGAATTTTCTATGAAAACCGAGGGTCCACTGTATATTGTTTACAAAACATGTTTACACAAACCCACGCTGCCTTCCCCACCAACCATGATGTCTTCCCCACCAACCATGCTGTCTTCCTCACCAACCATGCGGTCTTCCCACCAACCATGCTGTCTTCCCCACCACCCATGCTGCCTTCCCCACCACCCACATGGAAATAAGTCACTTTGTCTGACTTTTTCGGTGGAAGGTGGAAGGCTGATAATTGTCTGGGTTTTCAGCACTATTTCTGGTATCCTAGGTATTGCTTTCAGTCACAAACTCCTCAAAACCATGAGACTCATCTTCACTGACACTTCAATCTGTGTTAGAACTATCACTTGGGAAGGGAAGAGTCCCAATTCACTGGGGAGTGAGGTATTTCTTACCGTGAGGCATGATGAATAAGGTGTACTGAAATGGCATTCCCACAATGCACCACTGACTCCCCGATTTTTTTTATACTGCACACACTGACCATGCAGATCCATTCTCTCACACGAAGATCTACCAGCTTTCTCCTTCTAGATTTGAAGCTGCTAGAATTTTGGCATATTAATACGTCACTGACACTCGCTTGTAAGCTGTACCTATATGTCACCAACAGTGAAAGGGTTAAATGGTCAACTACTCGTAATGAAGTGTTCACTAATGAACAAAGACATACAGTGGAACCTCCACTTACGAGTGCCTCGACATACGAGTTTTTCGAGATACGAGCAGTCGCTCAGTCAATTTTTTGCTTCCAGATGCGAGCAAAATTTTGAGATGCATGCAGGCCTCAAAGGAGGTTCCTTGACACTTTTAAGGGGCTCTTGCTCTTGATCTAGGGAATTGGATCTGTGCTCCAGTTCCTTAAATTAATAATAATAATAATGATTATTATTATTTTTTTTTCAACAAGTCGGCAGTCTCCCACCGAGGCAGGGTGACCCAAAAAGAAAGAAAATCCCCAAAAAGAAAATACTTTCATCATCATTCAACACTTTCACCTCACTCATACATAATCACTGTCTTTGCAGAGGCGTTCAGATACGACAGTTTAGAATAGTCCCTCCAAACTGTCACTATCCCAGACCCCTCCTTTAAAGTGCAGGCATTGTACTTCCCAATTCCAGGACTCAGGTCCGGCTAAATCTATAATAACCGGTTTCCCTGAATCCCTTCACTAAATATTACCCTGCTCACACTCCAGCAGCTCGTCAAGTACCAAAAACCATTCGTCTCCATTCACTCCTATCTAACTCGCTCACACACACTTGCTGGAAGTCCAAGCCCCTCATCCACAAAACCTCCTTTACCCCCTCCCTCCAACCTTTTCAAGGACGACCCCTACCCCTCCTTCCTTTCCCTACAGATTTATATGCTCTCCAAGTCATTCTACTTTGATCCATTCTCTCTAAATGACCAAACCATCTCAACAACCCCTCTTCAGCCCTCTGACTAATACTTTTAGTAACTCCACACCTCCTCCTAATTTCCACACTCGAATTCTCTGCATAATATTTACACCACACATTGCCCTTAGACAGGACATCTCCACTGCCTCCAGCCGCCTCCTCGCTGCAGCATTTACAACCCAAGCTTCACACCCATATAAGAGTGTTGGTACCACTATACTTTCATACATTCTCTTCTTTGCCTCCATAGATAACGTTTTTTTTGTCTCCACAGATACCTCAATGCACCACTCACCTTTTTTACTTCATCAATTCTATGGTTAATTCATCCTTCATAAACCCATCTGCTGACAGGTTAACTCCCAAATATCTGAAAACATTCACTTCTTCCATACTCCCTCTCTCCAATGTGATATCCAATTTTTCTTTATCTAAATTGTTTGATACCCTCATCACCTTACTCTTATCTTTGTTCACTTTCAACTTTCTACCTTTACACACCCTCCCAAACTCGTCCACTAACCTTTGCAACTTTTCTTTAGAATCTCCCATAACCACAGTATCATCAGCAAACGTAACTGTCAACTCCCATTTCGTACTTGATTCCCATAATTTAATCGAACTCCTCTCCCCAACACCCTAGCATTTACTTATTTTACAACCCCATCTATAACTATATTAAACAACCATGGTGACTTACTACCTATTCCATACACTTGCAACATCTGCCACATTGCTAACCTAACCACTCTATCATATACTTTTTCTAAATCCATAAATGCAATGAAAATTTCTACCTTTATCTAAATACTGTTCACATGTATGCTTCAATGTAAACACTTAATCTACACATCCCCTACCCACTCTAAAACCTCCTTGCTCATCTGCTTCCTACTCTCTGTCTTACCTCTAATTCTTTCAATAATAACCCTACCGTACACTTTACCTGGTATACTCAGTAAACTTATTCCCTATAATTTTTACAATCTCTTCTGTCACCCTTACCTTTATATAAAGGAACTATACACGCTCTCTTCCAATCCTTAGGTACCTTCCCCTCTTTTATACATTTATTAAACAAAGATACCAACCACTCCAACACAATATCTCCCCCTGCTTTTAACATTTCTGTCATGATCCCGTCAGTTCCTGATTCTTTACCCCTTTCATTCTACGTAATGCCTCAGGCACCTCCCCCACACTCACATCCGGCTCTTCCTCACTCCTAAAAGATGTTATACCTCCCTGACCAGTGCATGAAATTACCGCCTCCCTTTCTTCATCGACATTTAAAAGTTCCTCAAAATATTCCTGCCATCTACCCAATACCTCCAGCTCCCCATCTACTAACTTCCCTACTCTGTTTTTAACTGACAAATCCATTCGTTCCCTAGGCTTTCTTAACTTGTTTATCTCACTCCAAAACTTTTTCTTATTTTCAGCAAAATTTCTTGACAGTGCCTCTCCCACTCTTTCATCTGCTCTCCTTTTGCACTCTCTCACCACTCTTCACCTTTCTTTTACTCTCCATATACTTTGCTCTTCTTACAAAACTTCTTTTTTGTAGAAACCTCTAATAAGCTACCTTTTTCTCTTATATCACACCCTTTACTTCATCATTCCACCAATCATTCTTCTTTCCTCCTGCACCCACCCTCCTGTAGCCACAAACTTCTGCCCCCCATTCTAATATTGGATTTTTAAAACTATCCCAACCCTCTTCACCCCCCTTCCCCTACTTTTCATACTTGTATTCACCCACCATTTTCCTAATATAGTTGCTTATATCTCACCCTAACTTTCTCATCCCTTAGTTTATATACTTTCACCTCTCTCTTACTTGCTGTTGCCATTTTCCTTATGTCCCATCTACCTCTTACTCTAACTGTAGCTACAACTAAATAATGATCTGATATATCCGTTGCCCCTCTGTATTATTATTATTAATTTGAACGATCTACCAATTCAAACTCACTCAATTACTCAATATTATGTTCATAGTCTATAAGCCATTAGATTAACCCTTTCAGGGTTTTGGTCGTACTTGTACGCTTTACGCCCTGGGGTTATTAACTTACTAGTATGCCTAAATTCTAGCGCCTTCAAATCAAGCAGAAACAGGCTGTTAGGCCTAGATGTGATAGAATGGGTCGTGCGGTCAGTGTGCCAGTATAAAAAATTCTTGCACCACACAGTGCATAATGGGGAAAAAACTCTGACCGTGTTTTTGGTTTAAAACAGCGACTTTGCAGTCTATTTTCCTATGATATTTATGCTTGTATTCTCGTTTTCTTAGTCTCATTTTATAGAATAGATGATATATTACAGAAATAGAGATAATTTTGACTGGTTTCACAATGACATGTACCTTGAAACTGAGCGCAAATTAGTGAAAATGTTCGATTTTGGCCGATGTTCAAGAGTAAACAAATCACACCATGCGTCCAATACACATCAACTGGAGAGTCTAATATTCTTACACAAGTGCACTGATATTATTTATACCATTTTTACAATGATGCAGTTTTATACATAACAGTAAATCTATTTTTTGTGAGAATAAAAATTCAAAATAGAAAGCAAAAGTAATGTAAGAGGGGCCTGGAGACGTGACTAAAGAACAGAGAAGATGTTATTTTAGTGCCAGGAATGTATGCCTTGTTTATTATGGACCCTATTTTGAAATTGACATCGCTTTGAAATTTGTGTGAATTGGCCAAATTGCCATTTTCTGACCACTATTTTGGGTAGTTGAAATTGGTAAATAGGCAGTTTCTTGTACTCAATCGATAGAAGAAATGGAATTCTAGCGAAATAACTATAATTTTAGTAGACTGAAACATTGGAATATGCCAAAAATAGGGCTCAAAGTGGGCGAAATCGCCGATTCATAAATGTCATGGATACCGCTACTGCAAAGCATAATTCCGTTAGTTTTCTATCAAATTTCATATTTTTTGTGGCGTTATGATCAGAAAAGATTCTCTATTATTTCATAAGAAAATAATATTTTTTTTTTTTTTTTTAATTCGTGGACCCTGAGAACGAGTTTCAGAGAGACCCCTTGGACCCCCAAAGGGTTAAGCTGCCCCTTATGCCAAGGCATGCCAGAGGCTCTCCTTGCACCTCAATTTATGATTGTAATGTAAACCCATGTACACGAGCAAAGAAATAAAATTGTATTTGTATTATTATTAGTAGTAGTATTAGTATTAGTATTATTATAATATTATTATAATAATTATTATAATTCTAAATGATTTTTGGTAAATATTTTTTTCTCAGTTGTTTTTTGGGCTATCTTATTGAAACTTGGGCAATGTATGATGGAAAGATGCTTCTTAACGTACACCAAAATGAGAGAAATCGGACCATAAATATCGGAGTTCACTTCAGAGATATTAGCTGCCCCTTAGCGGTATTTTCGTATGGTTTTTATGGTTGTATTCGTTTTTTTGGTCTCATTTGATTGAATGTAAGATATATTACAGAAATAGATATGATTTTGATTGGTTTCTCTATGAGAAGTACCTTGAAATTGAGCTCAAAATAGCAGAAATGTTTAATTCTTGGCGAGTAAATAATGACTGCCACCGCCCAATACCTGTCCACTGACCCATTCAGATACGCAAGTCATGAATGACATTATTTATAATTTTATTACAATAATGCAGTAGTCTGATAACAAAATTTTTTCTTTTTTGTAAAAAAAAATTCCAAATGGAAAGGGTATTATTATAGGAATACGTGGGTCATGGCAGTGAAATTTAAATGTTAGTTCCTAAAAAAGTCGTGTTAGAAAATTTTGTTTAATTAACAGAATTTATGGGAAAAATGAGTTACTTTCCGGGGAGCCCCCAAAAGCCAAACAAGTTTTTTAGCCAACAGATTTAAAAAAATTAAGGGGAAATGAAATTTTTTATTGTTTTAAAATTTTTGTTAAAACTAAAAATTTTTAAAAAAATTGTTTTTTTCCCTTTAAAATTTTTGGGGGGGAAAAGATGTTTGGGGAGGTAGTGAAGAGTGGATATTTTGGGGGGCCCCCACTGAGTGATGGATATGAATTGTAGTGCATTTCGGATATATTACTGTTAAATAAAACAAAAAAATAATAGTTTTTTTACCAAATTTTTAATGATGTTTTGGAGGAAAGAGTGGATATGGATGGTGGGCCCATGGGCTGAGGGGGATGTTTTTTGGGGTTGTCGGTAAAGTGGAGGGTAGAGGTTCGGGGGAAAAGTATGGTTGTATTGCAGGGAAAATTTGTAATGGATTTTGGGGGCCTTTTTTTTATTACATTAAAGCTGAGGGTAGGCATCATCAGTGGTTCCCCCCCTTTCAAAGCCCTGCTTTTTTGTCAGGGTCCTTTCAGTTAAAAAGTCTGTTTTTTACCAATATTAGGGAAAACTTCACGTAACTCCCAATGTTAACTGTTTTTCTTCAGGTTCTTTTCATCTTTTTCTTTTTTCCCCCCCCCTTGCATCTGTGCCAACCCCCCCCCAACATTTCCTCTGACCCCTGTCTTCATCATCATTTTTTAAAAAAGTTCATTCAATTTCTTCTTTCATATCAAAAAAACCATCCCCTGGTAATCCCTTCCCAGCTGAAAACCCCTGAACCTGACCCCGAAAGGGGAAAACCAAAAAAAAATTAACTAAAAAAGGGCCCAAAAAATTTTTCCCCCAGCCTGCATTTAATGTTGTTTGGGGGGCACTTCATTCCAGGGCACTTCTAGAAAGCGATGGCTTTTGCAATGTTAAATTTACTCCAAATTTGGTACTGCCAGGTTGGAGTCAGAGTCCATTGATGCAACTATTTTTTTTTTTTTTTTTTGTGTAGTTACACTTGAATGTCTAAAAACTCCCAGTCCAGTGGTTGA
This sequence comes from Cherax destructor, assembly GCA_009830355.1. NCBI lineage: Eukaryota > Metazoa > Arthropoda > Malacostraca > Decapoda > Parastacidae > Cherax > Cherax destructor. The sequence goes on from WNWK01022080.1 coordinate 29,140, forward strand.
CAAAATGTTTTTGGGGGAAAAAAAAATACAACATATGTGGGGTCACATCCAGCAAAGCTTTGGATGGGTGGGGAATTATAAGAATGAAGAGAGCCTTGAATGCAAGATTTTTGCGGCAAAAAACTTGCCCCAGGAATAAAGTGATGTTCCAGTCAAAAAAATTTTTCCCCGTCATCCATGCTGACTGGTTTGATTCCAAATTACGGGAAAGGGTTTTTTACCCCCCTTTTAAAAGCACGGGGTTTTTTAGACATAAATAACCATGGGCTTACATTGAAATCACCTGATGCATTGCAAAGGAGCAAGGTGAAGCCCCCCTTTTTGCTCCCTTGAACCCAGGTGCACTTTTTTTTGCGTTTGAAAAGTTCGTGTTCTTTTTCTTAGCCCCTTTCCCCTCCCAAAAATTTGCTGGGCTAAAGCCCCCCTCAGAAATAAGTTCCTAAAACAGCAGGCAAATTACTTGCTGCTTTGATCATGAAGCACTTTCACCAAAAAAAATTAATATTATGCTTATTTGCAACAAAGTTTTTAAACCCCGCCTGTGGTAAACCCTCCTTTTTTGGGGCCTTTTCCCCTTTTTATCACCCCGCTTTAAACAACTGTAACCTTTTTCCCAATTAAGAGAAACAAAAGGGGGGCACCTTTTTTTTTTTTTCTGTTAAACCATCCAACAATTTTTTAGTTTTATTTACTTGTTGGGACCTAGTATTCTTTCATGGGGCCCCATTTTTGGGGTTTTTTATTACACAAGCTCATATTTGCCTCATTCTTCCAATTGTACGAACTGACGCCCATTGGGGGCCCTAGGCCCCCCTATACCCCCCACACGTGGGGGCCATTTAAGCTTATCTAATATCTCGATTTTTTTTTAAATTTTCCCAGACTTGAACGTTTTAAAATTTTTCTTGTCACTTGTGGAACACTTGTTTTACGGGGATGATTGTTGGTATATTTATAAAAAAGCAATGAAAAAGAGGAAATGAATGTAAAAAAACACAGCGATTTTAAAAATTTTTTTCGCCCCGCATTTCGAACCAAACTGCGCTGGGAGGGATGCGGGGTGGATGAGGGTGGTGGGGGGGCACGGACTTCCCCCTGACTCAATGGTTTCCCACCGCTGGTACCCCCCTAAAAATTTTCCCCCCCTGCCAACAGTGTAATATCATTTTTACCCTTAAAAATGATAATGTGTAAATCTTAAATCATAAAACCCGAAAAATAACATAATCTCGTGTAAATGACGTTTCTGTACCCAGAGTTTTTAAAAATTTTTTTCCAGAAGGCTGTTTGAGTGCCGTTATCGAACAAATTTGTTCCCATAAGGAATAATGTTTGATTAGTCGTTTAGCCCCCCCAAAAAACACTTAAAAAAAACCTTTCAATAATACACTTACATTAATGTTCGAGTTGGGAGCAGTAAGAAAAACCGGGGGACCACTGTACAGTCATCCCCCGGTTAATGATATTAACCCCCAGAGGGCATATCTGTAAACCAACCCAAACGTTATCCGAATCAATTTTCCCCCAAAAATAATGGAAATAAAATTAATCCGTTTTCCCCCCTTCCAAAAGTAGTAAAAAAAAAAATTTTTTTGAACTTTTGACATTAAATAATAAAAATTTAAAGAACATTAAAGAAATACATTTTAAAAAAAGTACAATAACATGTCACTTACATTTATTGAAGAGTTGTTGATTTTGGAGAACGGGAGGAGGGGGGGGGTGGAGAAAGTATGCAGTGTTTGGGGAAAGGGGGAACCCCTTCCCTTAACACTGGGGGGCAAGTTCTTTTTTGGGGTTATCCCTTTTTTTTTTTAAAGCCACTAGGGCCAGGTTTAGAGTCACTGGACCCCCTCTAACCAAAAAAAAAGTCCCGGGGGCCCCCATCCGATTCTTTTTAAAATCCCTGAAAGACACACCACTTTTCATTGTACAGGTTGCCAGCATGGCCGCAACAGCATGGTTAGGGGATATTCATCCAAAACCTTGCCATCAGTCTAGGCCCAAAAAATCCCCCCAACCTTGAAAAACCCTTTTCCATCTCTTTCCACCTCCCCCCCCCCTGAACCATTGTCCTGACCTGTGGTCTCTTGTTAGTTGCTTTTTTAAGCTTTTGCAGATCTTCAGTGGGGGTTTCCCTTTGTGCTCCTCCACCAACTGTTACATCCTCACCCTCCCCCCCCAAACCCCCTGGACGCCCAGCCACAATTTTTTTCCCAACAGGCTCAGGGTTCGAGGCTCACCCCCAAAAACCCAAAAAACCCTCTAGGACACAGTCTGGCCACAATTTTCCCAGGCAGGTTAAAAATCCGGGGTTTTCCCCCCTCCCGATTACCTATAAGGTTTACACAATGGGATAGGGAAAAATTTTTTTTTCCAAAAAATCTCTTGGGGGTTTTATTATGTCTGTGGTCCCTAAAGCACTTTTAAACATTGTTTTTTGTAAATTTTTTTAAAGGGGGAAAGACCCGGGGGGCCATGGGTGGAGGAGAGGAGTGGTATTAGGGGGCAAGAACTTCACTTTGATAATTTTTAAAAAACCCCCACAATTTTTTTTCCAAGTTTGGGGGATGACAAGGGCATTGTCCATTATCAGGGGGCACTTGTGGAAAAATTTTTTTCCCGGGGGTATTTCTTTTTACACTGGGGGGGCCCAAAACCCATTTAACCACTCTAAGAAAAAGCCGTGACCCCCCCTTTTTTTTTAATTCCCCATCACACACAAGTTAGACTTTAACCCCCATTCCAAACACTTTTGGGGGTTTTCAAAAAATACACCAGTAAGGGGGCCCCCTTTTAATCACCACTTGCATTAGCACAAAAAAAGAGCCTGTCTTTTAAGGCTTTGTCCTTTTCCCCCCCGAGTAAGAAGGTCCTTTGGGTTTTTTCCCAAAAAGGGCCCCCCCAAACAAAAACTTTTTGGGGGGGGAATTGTTCAGCCTCTATGTACCCCCCCGGAAAATTTTTGGGGCCCCTTTTTTTTTCCGCACTTTTTCCAACTGGGGCCTCACCATGCCTCACAACATATGTATGCCACTTTTATTCTTAAAATTTTTAAACCAGCCTCTTTTTTAAATTTCCACTTACACTGTTAGGGATTTTTTCGGATCATCATGCAACTCCCCTTTTTCCCTATTTTGCCCCTTAAACAGTATCTGCTGCTAACTGTTTTCGTTGATCCACACCAACAACAAATTTTCCACATCTTCCAGCACTTTGGGTCCTGTTTTTTGATCACAAAAGCACCTTTTTAACAACAGCTTCCTTTTTTTTTTTTTTGATTTCCCCCACAATGGAGGAAAGATAGAATGGGTTTTCCATACAGCCTGGCCACCGTAAAAGCCTCCCCTTTTTTTTGCCCATTATCCCCTTCAGTTTTACTGATTTCTCCTTTTGCCCCAATTTGAGGGGGCTTTTTTCCAGGAGTTTATTTTTAATTGAACGCTAAAACATAATAATGACAATATACTGAGAATCGGGGGGGGGGTGGGGTTTGCTTTTGTAAAAAAGAAATGGGTCCCCGGGTGCTCGAAGTGGGGGCCACGCGGACGCGTCCGGGGCGAAAGAAAAACCCAAACATCAAAAGAGTATATTTTTTCGAAAATGTTCCCCAATTTTTTGTTTTTTGCGCCATCGAATGAGGTAACTGTACTTTAAATAAAATAAAAAAATATTATAAAAAAAGGGGAAACCCCTCAACGAGTTTAATTTTTTCCATTTCCTTCTCCCAAAGGATTTGTGTTTTCAGAGTCAATTTTTCATTTTAAATTTAAATGGAATTTTAACCATTTTGTGGAATTTTCCCCCCACCACAAAAAATTTTAGTTTTGCCCCAACATCTAATATGACAGATATATAAAAAAAAACAGTGGACCCCACATTTTTTTTTTTTTTTTAACACATCGGCCGATTCCCACCCCAAAGGGGGGGTGGGAAAAAGAAAAATTTTTCATCATTCACTCCCCCCCCCTGCTTGCCGAAGGG
>WNWK01022081.1:0-33123 GCA_009830355.1 Cherax destructor
AATCCTACCATCATGTAAAACAGTTTCAGGTTTCTGTTTCACAGTCACCTGGCAGGATGGTAGTACCTCCCTGAGTGGTTGCTGTCTACCAACCTACTACCTGTTTACAATTATCGGCATGAATTCTCATTACTTCTCCCTTCGTTTATGATGGCATCTAAAGGTAGTTGTTAGAAACGATTAAACTCAGTGAACAAGGTATGTCGATGGTAATAATATGGCTCTTGGCCACATTAAATATCATATACATAGCTATGTAGGTAGATGCAGCCCAGGCGGGCTACATTTACCAGCTACCTACACCTGACTTCCTACAAATAAATACTACTCACCTTTCATCCTACAGTAAGACTATACATATTTTAAGGTAAATAATGAGTGTATTGTATGTGTATTTTATCTCTTTGGGCTGCTTTAAATATCGTATTAAGTTTGGGACGGGAAGCCAGGGCTACCTACACCTGACTTCCTACAAATAAGTACGTACTACTCACCTCTCGCCCTACATTAAGATTACAAATATTTTAAGGTAAATAATGAATGTACTGTGTATGTATTTTACTTTTTATTGTATTTTTTAATGCTTAGTTCTATTACTAACTTAATATAAGTTAGTGTAAACTTTTTGTCCTGCATTTATATTCATTTATAAGTGGAAAAAATGGCATTCTGCTTTCTGGAAGTAGCCTGGAACCTAACCTGCTGTATAAGTGAGGCCCTACTGTATCTTAAATGAGCAAGGAGGCTTTAGAGTGGGTAGGGGATGTGTAGATCAAGTGTTTTACAGTGAAGCATATATGTGAACAGTATTTAGATAAAGGTAGAGAAGATCCTTGCATGGCAGTCATGTCTCTTGTGTTAGTGAAGTTAACATGAGAGTGCTGATCCTTGCATGGCAGTCATGTCTCTTGTGTTAGTGAAGTTAACATGAGAGTGCTGATCCTTGCATTTCAGTCATTTCTCTTTTGTTAGTGAAGTAAGGCAGTGTAGTACTCCACTCAATTGAATCATGCCTAACAAGTTTGAGTCTTGGCATGGGCATTTTGGGTTGGGACAGTATTCCCAATCTAGTGTGATGGTATTAGTGACCTTGTTAATAAAGAAAGGGTTTAGTAATTAAGACACCTTGTAGGTTTCTCGGTAGTACATAAGTTTTTTTACAGTTAATTTTTACTAGCCAAGAGCTAGAACCTACCTCAGCTCCTTTCAAGGCTAAGGTGTAACTGGTATACTGCCTCACAGGATCTGACCCACAGCAGTTGACCAACACTTTTACCTCTAAATTGCTAGCTTTTCACCCAACTCAGGAATCAAACCCAGGACATTTTCAGCTCAGAGCTGAATGTTCTAACCAGTAAGCTACTGGTCACTTGAGAGAGTAATTACAAAAACATTAGTCTTGTGTAGACTTTGTAATGAAATACTGTTCCTTATAAAGTTTTCTTACTATGATACTGCATACACAACACATAGAGACAATAAAATGAAAAATAAGATAAATACTGTGCTACATTTTGACCTTATACAGAGGCCTTCTTCATCATACTAAAGCATATATGAGAGAATCTTTGAGGCTCTTAAAGAGTGAATCTGGGATGTGTTTAGGGAGTTTTGAGCTAAGTGAGGAAATTAATTGTTTTAGAAATCTTAAATGCTAAAGTGGGAGATGATATTTATGGAGTAGTAGTGTGTGGAGTCCCTAGTGTCAATGGCTGAGTTATAACAACTAGAAAGTGATTTGATGAAGTATATAAGACATGACGAAGTGGATGCTGTATTTATGCTTTTGTGAATCCATGAATGGATATTCCGTAGAAGACTTTTCAAGTCGTGTGAGCCTTAGTGAGTATTGCTTTTTTTTGTGTGTAACTAAAGTACATCATTGGAATGAAACAATTTGTCTTATATTGCATTTGATGGTTAATTATAATATTCTTTCTCCCATTAGAATTTGAATTTAGATTTTGGTCTTGTTCATTTGATCCTTGGTATACTATATGTTTTCTTTCTTTCTTTCAACACATCAGCCGTTTCCCACCGAGGTAGGGTGGCCCGAAAGGAAAAACGAAAGTTTCTCCTTTTACATTTAGTAATTTATTCAGGAGAAGGGGTTACTAGCCCCTTGCTCCCAGCATGTTAGTCGCCTCTTACGACACGCATGGCTTACGGAGGAAGAATTCTGTTCCACTTCCCCATGGAGATAAGAGGAAATAAGAACAAGAACTAGTAAGAAAATAGAAGAAAACCCAGAGGGGTGTGTGTATATACATATGCTTGTACATGAATGTGTAGTGTGACCTAAGTGTAAGTAGAAGTAACAAGACATACCTGAAATCTTGCATGTTTATGAGACAGAAAAAAGACACCAGCAATCCTACCATCATGTAAAACAAATACAGGCTTGTTTACACTCACTTGGCAGGACGGTAGTACTCCTGGGCGGTTGCTGTCTACCAACCTACTACTTTGCAGGACGTAGTACCCCTGGAAGCGTTAGCTAGTCTACCAACTACTAAACCTATTATGTACTAGTATATGTTTATGTACAATATATACAAGTATATATTAACAAATACAAATTATTTCCAGTATAGAGTATACAGTACTATATGGAACTGATAATGTTGATATACACCAGTAAAATGTTTGCTACAGAAAATATTACAAAATAAATTTTTTTTCAGAGACTTTACCTTACATATGTACAAAACTCAAGATTTACATCACCTAGCACCTGGGGCTTAATAGATTTTATGCGTATATCACTAGTGGAATTATATTCCATGGACCAAGTGCTTGCATACAAGCATGCCTTTATTTATATTCGTCAAATGGCATTCCACCTTCGTAATGCCATCACAGTTAAAAAGAAGGTATGGTATGTGTTGAATGTTCAATCACTGAATGACCCAATAGCGTGTTAAAAAAATGTATATAATGAATTTTAAATAAATGGCTCATACTTACATGTGAATATATCCTAAATTAAACTCTCACTTTTAAAGTTTCTGTTAAATTAAAGGTTTTTATTAACTTTATACAGTGGTACCTCGGTTTTCGTACAGCTCCCAACTCGAACAATTATGTAAGTGTATTATTGTAAGTACTTTTGTAAGTGTATTTTTGGGGGTCTGAAACGGACTAATCTAATTTACATTTGTCCTTATGGGAACAAATTTGCTCGGTAATGGCGCTCGAACAGCATTCTGGAATGAATAATCGACGAAAACCGAGGTACCACTGTATTCATTATTTTTATTGCTAAGATTAAGGAATATATGATATGTATGCTGTAAATCTCAGAATATTCTTTTATTGCTAAAGTATATAATAACAAAAACATTCTTTTTTGTTAAACACTCTACTAACTTGTCAGCATTTTTGTTACTCAGGAGCGTATTCAGCTCGTTTACAATTGGCAGTACATCCATTGTTTGCACATGTGGGCTGATCTTCTGGCCAAGACTCATCCCAGTACTGCCCTTCAGCCAATCATTTACCCACTTACTCAGGTAAAACTTTTTTAATACATTGGCCATTTACACTTAAGTTAGTGATCCAAAGAAAACTCATTCACCATTGCTTATTATCTAGCTGTCTCCAGAAGCGCATAGACCTCACAGTTCAAATAATTCTCTAAACTTCAACCTCCCCACCCATCTTTCTAAATACTAGCATTGCACTTTTTACCTCTAGAACTCCAGTCCATTAAATTACAATTACATATAAATGTTTCATGTAATTTTTTGTGAACTTATCACTGTTCCTGTATTAACACTACACAGTTTTATCAAATATAAATATTATTTATGTATTTTTTTTAGCCCATTGGCTTTTCCTTTCAGGGCTGGGGGACCTAGTAAGCTACCCATTTTCCAGTTTAAATAATGATTTACCCCTTTCCTCATGGTTGGGTGATTGGAATTAAACTACATTATCTGGGTTTGTGATCATATATAGATATTAAAACAAGTCAAATTATACATTTTTAGTAAATAGTACAAAACCATTATTAATTTTCAGGAAGACACTATTCTTTCTTCTTTCTTTCAACACGTCGGCCGTTTCCCACCAAGGCGGGGTGGCCCAAAAGGAAAAACGAAAGTTTCTCCTTTTACAATTAGTAATATACACAGAAGAAGGGGTTACTAGCCCACTTGCTCCCGGCATTTTAATCGCCTCTTACGACACGCATGGAAGACACTATTCACCTTCCACAATAATACAGGACATTTTTAACCTGCCAATAATTACTTAGTTTTGATTCACCTCTGTTTCAGTTTAGTTTTGGCTGTAGGTTTCAATTGAATAAATATAATTGTTTTAAGATAAATTGCATATATTTTGTATTAAAAATAATGTCTAGGAACAACAACGATTGTCTACAGATAAAAAGAAAAAAATCTGCTGAGAGCAATAGGTATGGCTAATTGACGATTTACTTTATAAACTACCAGAAAGAATAAAAGAATCAAATTCTACTGATGTTCTTGACTTAGTGATGAAAAGTTTGTAGCACATTAATTTTATTTTAATTTCAGGTTGCTTTAGGAACAATGAAACTTCAACCAACACCCTCATTTTATCCATTAGTATTCCATGTCTGTGGAATCTTGACAGAACTCTCAAAGAAAACTGGTACATTCATACCAGTTCTTCCTTTTTTACTTGAGGTATGTATGCTACATTGATAATGATAAAACTATTTCCCAAGATTCTTTACATTAATTACAATAGTAATTTTTTTTTTTTTCAAAAAGTCGGCCGTCTCCCACCGAGGCAGGGTGACCCAAAAAGAAAGAAAATCCTCAAAAAGAAAATACTTTCATCATCATTCAACACTTTCACCTCGCTCATACATAATCACTGTCTTTGCAGAGGTGCTCAGATACGACAGCTGAGAATAAGTCCCTCCCAACTGTCACTATCCCAGACCCCTCCTTTAAAGTGCAGGCATTGTACGTACTTCCCATTTCCAGGACTCAAGTCCATCTAAATCAATTAACTGGTTTCCCTGAATCCCTTCACAAAATATTACCCTGCTCACACTCCAACAGCTCGTCAGGTCCCAAAAACCATTCGTCTCCATTCACTCCTATCTAACACGCTCATGGATATTGTAAACTCTGGTTGTTGAGAAAGACTGATTTGAGAGAAAAACCAGTGGTACACCAGGGTTTAGCACCCCTCAAGGAATTGGATCTATCCTCCCTTTCCTTAGATCAAAGCTGATTGCTATATACAGTGGACCCCCGAGTTTCGGAAAAATTTCACTCTTGAAGTCTGCTGAAGCGCCATTACCGAACGAATTTACTCCCTTAAGGAAAAATGTCACGTAGGTTAGTCTATTTCAGACCCCCAAAAATACACTTCCACAAGCACTTACAATATTATACTTACATAAATGTACGATTTCCGGGGTTTATGAAACTCGGGGGTCCACTGTATCAGGTAAAAAATTGTTATCCTGAGTGCTACCCCTTACATATGCAGTGTTGGCCTTGGGTAGGTATGTTAAAATGTATGGGCACCACTGTTTGCAGTCAAGTTGCTTTGAGGTTAAAATTTGTAATATCCTGCACCAAAAAGCCATGATCATGGAATGACCAAAGCCATGGATCAGTCATTAGGGTGGAATATACTCAGGCAACATCAATTTTAGCAGAAAAAAAGGAATGCGATATTTACTAAACACATCAGCTCTACTTGCAACTCTCCATATTTTTTATTTATTTCATAGAGGAGTGCTGAACCTGTAGGGGTCATACAATGCCTTTGAGACTAGAAAGCAATTTGATTCAATCAAAGGAAAGAGGGAAAAGTCACTCAGAGAGCCCCACTACTGATCTCCACCTACCACCTTACCTGACAATCTTTTGACAGACATGCAATAAACAGATACTCCTCCTTTCTGCTTCTGTCCTTTGAACAACCACAGCACAAGTCTAAGGAACATCAGAATCATTTAACAAAATATCATTTTGTATTGACGCTATCACTTGCACATTATCATCACATGCAAACTAGTATGGCTGTGCAGCTTAAACAAGCAGCTTCTTTATGACAAGTCATAGCACTAAGTGAAGCCAATGGCTATCCTCTGACTAGTTCTGCAGCACATGTTGGTCTGCCACAGACCTTAATAATAGGTACAGTTCTGTAGGAAGACTGTCAACTCGCATCAAAAGTTTGGAAATTTTCTAGAGCACAGGCAGGGAGAGACGTGAATGATCTACAAGATTATTGACTTGTGGCCTGACAACTAGGAAAGTTGGAGCTCAACTATTGAAAATACATGTGGTTCCTTGTGAGAGGAAATAGTAGCTAAAGAGGCACAAAGTGGTAGAAAGGTCCAGTATTTACACAGGAAAAGACAAAACTAGTGGTTTCATTCCCAAATAGTTCATCAGAACCTGACCCCTGAGGGGTTTTTGATTCAAGGAATTGGACCTGACCTTCCCTCCCTTGGATTGAACATGATTACCTCCCATTCCTCCAGGTGCTGTATGACTCCTTTCCTCAGGGAGGGTTCCATGGTGCTGGTGAGGGGCTCTTTATCTAAAGAATTTAGACATCATTCCATTCCTTGAATTGACTCTGATTGCTTCCCATTCCCCAGCTGTAAAGACTCCTACAGGTTTAGTGCTTTTCCCTAAATATAATATTGTATGGCCTTTGTGGGTTTAGCACTCCCTCATTAATGTAATAATTATTGGAAATTGAACACAGAAATTTTTGTATTAATTTTAATCATTAATTCCATTTTAAAAATTCTAGTGTATTATTATTTTGCAGATTCTGAACAAAGCTCATCTGGAAAAGAAACACAAAAAAGCTTCCATAAGACCATTTGACTGGTTATGTATGCTGAGGCTTTCAAGGGCTGAGATGTTTGAATCAGCATTCAAGGATGGTGTTGTTGACCAAGTTTATGATGGTATACTTAATTACCTAAGTGTAGAAAGTGCATCCATTGGTTTCCCAGAACTAGTTGTGCCTGCCACTCTCCAGGTTGGTTAAATGAACTGTAATCTAATAGTATTATATAGTATAACATCCATATCACAGTTGCTTTTTGCCAGTGACATTGTGCTTTTTGGGAAATTCTGAAGAGAAATTGCAAAGGTTGGTGAACTAATTTGGGAGAGTGTATAAGAGAAAGAAATAATAAGTGAACATAGGAAAGAGCAAGGTGATAAGGGTAACAAGCATTTTAGGTAATGAAGGGTTGAATATCAGATTGGAAGGAGAGAATATGGAGGAAGTGAATGTGATCAGATATTTGGGAGTAGACTTTTCAGCAGATGGGTCTGTGAAAGACAAGGTAAACCAGGGCAGTGCATTCAGGCATCTGTGGAGACAAAGTATGTCATCCATAGAGGCAAAATGGGAATACAGTGGACCCTCGGTTTTCGTCAATAATTCTTTCCAGAATGCTGTTCAAGTGCCGTTACCGAACGAATTTGTTCCAATAAAGACAAATGTAAATTAGATTCTTCGTTTCAGACCCCCAAAAATACACTTACATAATTGTTCAAGTTGGGAGCTGTACAAAAACCGAGGGTCCACTGTATATGAGAGTAATATAGTGATACATACCAGTAGTCTTATATGGGTACTGTACATGTCACTTGTTTATTAAATTTCATTATTCATCTATCACTCAGTTTGCTCAATTTATCAAAGTTTTGTAGGGATTTATTATTTGCATAGGATTTTTTATTTTTTTTTGTGAACATTCAAGTAATTTTTTTCATTACTTTTTGCAAGATGTAACCATCCTGTTAATATACAGTACAGTTTTTTTTTTTTTTTTTAAATGGTGTACCTTTATCAAAAATTAGCTTGTAAGAAATTTAATTTCACCTTGATTAATGTTACCTTTTACAGCTCAAGTCATTTATAAAGAAGTGCAAGGTACCAAACTATACCAAGAAAATGAAACAGCTGCTGGAGAAAATATGTGAAAACCAAAATTTCATTGAATCAAAAAGAAAGGATGTTTCCTTTGGTATTGCAGACATGAAGCTTGTAAGAAATTGGGAGGTACGTTCGACCACTGTTATTGGTGAGAAGATTATAACAGGAAACATGAAGATATAGGTTTATTTATTGTACATAAATGAGTCACCCTGCCTTGGCAGGAGATAGCTGCTGTTAAAAAAACGAGAGCATAAATTTTTCTACTAGTATCTTACAAGCCTTTAAATTGCATTTAAAGCATGCCAATATATTATTAGCTTAAGGATTATGATTTTATAAGCTTCCAACTTATTTTAGTCAAACTGTACATTTTTTTTTTTTTATAAAATACTGAAAGGACTGTTTTGGCACATCTGGCTAATTTTTAAACTGTGTTGTTTACAGATTTCAGTTAAACAGACAGGCACCCCCCTTGCTACCTATCATGCCAGTTGGCAAAAAGTCCGTGAAAAAGAATATTTGAGGCGTATTTCCAACCGTGTAGAAATGGACGATTACAATCTTCCTGTGGTGAAGAAACGAGAATTACTGGAGAAGCAAAAGGCTAAAGATAAAGATGAGTTTAACGAGCTCTTTGAATCGGATGATGATGATGATGATGAAGATATGAGCAATGAGACAAGGTAATTTTAATTTTATATTGTAAAAGAAATTAACCAAAGAATAAACCAGACTGCCTTAGACTCGACTCAACTCCATAAACTGCTTACTACTATTTCTCTGAAATATAAATTTTCTTTATTGCCCCTCCTAGTGCAGTTTACAATTAATTTAAATTAAAAATAATTAGACAAGCAGTTTTGATTAATGGATTTAGTAAAGATGTGAAGCATTGAAATTTCTGGAAACCGTAGTACTCGTGGAATACCTTTTAGTCATAGAATTAAAAGCTCAACAATTAACCCTCTAACTGTGGGCTAGCCTGGTTCAGAGGATGATAAGAATTGTAAGATTTACTTAATTTTTTATTATTTTTTTGAAACCTGCAATAATGAAGTTGTTTAATCAGGCTTAAAACAAAACATTGCATTTCAACACCATATAAAGCTGAAATCATATTTGTCACCTATCTTTTTGTAAGATGTCACAGTTGTTGTCCTCATGGTCAGTTTAAGGTTTAATAGAGATACTGCATTATACCTCTAACAATAATGTTTTAAATTTATTTTGAGTACAGTGGACCCCCAGTTTTCATAATTAATTCGTTCCAGAATGCTGTTCAAGTGCCGTTACCAAACGAATTTGTTCCCATAAGGAATAATGTAAATTAGCTTAGTCCTTTTAGACCCCCCAAAAATACACTTACATAATTGTTCGAGTTTGGATCATTACGAACACCGGGGGTCCACTGTATTTGTGGATTATATCATACATACCCATTTTGTTAATTTCACACACCTTTTTGTTTAGCCCTTTATTTAAAAAACTGTATATATAAATGTTAAAATGATGAAATTATCTGTTGACTATTTGCATTTATTAATATATCTTTTTCAGATTCCTGTTGAAGAATGAATCCACTAAACACATTAAATCAAAAATAAATAATGATTTAGATGATGTCCATGATATTATGGCCCAAGAGGAAAAATATATAGATGAAACAGGTGAACCACCAATAAAGAAAAGAAGGGGTACAACGCAAAATGGAGATATGGAAAACATCTGTACTCCTGGTGATGATGACGATGATGACATTGTGAAGGAGATGAATCTGTCTGACTTAGAATCTGATTTTGGAGGTAATACAAATGATTAGTAATCAGTTCTAGTATACAGTATGTGCATAGACATGTGTGATATTTTGTTACAAAGCAACTTTTTATTATTAGAGATGGCCTCACGTTAAAGACAGTTCTTATAAATTTATGTTCTATAAAGATGTTTCCTTTGTGTTCATGTTTTATAAAGTACTGTGTATATATTCTCATGGAGGATTAGATTCAACAGGTTTTTTTTTAGGAATGATTGCTTAGAGAAATGCCACTACACCAGGCCTAGCACAACTTTTCCTGGAAATCCCCTGAAAGAATTATGAGGTGAATGGGTAGACTGCTGCTGAAACAGCACCCATACTCCTTAAAATTTAAGTTGATGTAGCAGTGTTATCTCTCAAAACCCTTTGTGGTTTAGCACTTCTTTTGATTATAATAATAATATCTCCCAAAACTATTAGGGATATCACTATATCTAACAACATTGCCAATGTAAGCACCATTCCTTGTGCCAAGTGCAGAAAATTCTGCAAACTTAATGACTTTTAGAACACAAACCTGGAAATGAGTGTATAGTACATAAAACCAAGAAAATGTACAATAGACTGGAACAAAATCTACTGACCCTATCCTCATGTTACATGAGGATAGTCAGTAGGAAGTGCAAAATCAAGGCAATTTTACACTTGCTAAACCATTTTCCATATTCTCTTATGTTGCCAACCTTCACTTGTGCAACAGCTTGCATCACATGGCCCAGATCCGTACCTTCACCTTGAATAGCCTATACAATTAATAGTTAACATACTTGCTATATAACTTGAATTTATTTTTTAAGTGAAACATTGTTATGGTATAGTGTTAGGCTATTTCATATCTTAGTTGCATTTTTATAATTCCACTGTAACATTAGCTAATAAATTATGAAGGCAGAAAAAACCCATTGAGTTTCAACTCGTCCAGCCTGGGTTTGGTGCACTTTTGTGATTAACATGAGCTGTATTATACATACAAAGGGTCATTATGAATTCTACTAAGCATTTGATACCCCCACAAGAAGCTGGGGCAAAGACTTGGTGCAAACAGGAATAACAGGTCTGCCAAATAGTTATTGTCAGGGAAGGTTTCTGCAAGGATCAGCATTAGGCAAGTCTATTTGAGTGACAGTCCAGATGGAATTGAATTGGAATATCTGTTTGCTGCTGTAAAACTAATGAATAAAATCATGAGGACTGGGAAAGGCTCCAAACAGACCTGGACAAATTGCAAGATAGGTCAGATAAGTGGTTACTTAAATTCAACCCCAGCAAGTATAAGATAATGAAGACTAAGGGACGTGAAGTACTGAATGCGGGGACAGACGCTGCAGACTTCGCTCAGAGACACACTTAGGGGTGAGCTTAGTGTTTGGTATATAGCCAGAGGCCTGCATCAGCTGAATGGCCTCTTCAGACAAATCTAAGTCACTATGGGCACCTTATACAACATACATCAGCCCCATCTTGGAGTATGGAACCCACACTTGAAAAAGCATGTTAAGAAACTAGAGAAAGTGCAGAAGACTTGTACCTCATACTCTAGTTCTAGAACAAGAAGCTAATTGAATTGAAGCTAACACCAATGGTGAACAGAAGAACCAGGGGAGACAACATACAAAATACTAAGAGGAATTGGGAATTGATAAGATGGACAGGAACAGGGCGAGAGGCGAGAAACAGGTATTCAGGGACACAACCAATAGTTAAGGACAGATGAGCCAGAAGGATATCAGGAAAAATTTCTCCAGTCTTAGAATGGTGGAAAAGTGGAGATGAGCTCTACATAGTTTTAAGAGTAGGTACAACAGAGCCCATGAGGCTAGGATGGAGTGAATCTGGTAAGCAGCAAGTTGAAAGGTGGGACCCAGAAGTTAACTCAACCCCTGCAACTACAGATAGGCAAGTACACAAACTAAGAAAATATTACTCCAATAAATATTTTATATACAATGAAGACTAATGGTAATATAATCCCTTTACATACAATTATTCTAAAATAGAACTAATATATATATATGTCATTTTCACATATACATTACTTGTCTTCTGTTTTTAAACTTGGATCATCTTTGGCAAGGGCATATGGAAATTCAATAGTACAGTGTGGTAGAGCCTTTTGTAATTCTTGAAGTATGGCATCTTTGTTGTTTACCTCTGGGAGGTCATACAGAAGAAGATTTTCTAAATTTCTGTCAAAAAATAATGCATATATAAAAATGTATAAGTAAAGGCAAACTTCCATGTTACATGTCTTAAAAATTGTAACCTGTAGGGAAAATTTATTTTACATATTCATGACTCAAAAGTTGTTACTGACCTGTGTTACACAATAGTGTATAAAATTGTAGATAAGTGTTGCTAAACCTAATTTAATGGGTACCTCAAACCAAAAAGAACATTTTAAAAAATTCTCCTAATTTAGATAGATTTGAACAAATTAACTCGTAGGGATACTTATACAGTGGACCCCCGCTATTCGAACGGCTCGGCAATAGAACATATCGTTATTAGAACAAGAAAATCGATATCGCCATGCAAACAAAATATCACGATTCGAACAAGTGCGTCCATCACCTGTCCGCCCAGGCGCTTGGAGAGCCAGTCCCGCGTTGTTTACACTCGAGAGAACATTACCCTGCACGCTCATCCAGACATTTCACACTTAATTATAATTGTTTGGAGTTTGTTCATTAAGTGTGAGGCAGTGGTAGAGGCAGTGGTGAGTTAAATGAACGTTCTTTTCTGTTCATTCCTTGAAGCTGACTGGAAGTGATCTAATGCAGATAGCATTACAAACTCTGTTTTCTCTTATACTAACACGTCTGAAGGAGGAAAGAATGGGAAGATGTTTTCACAGCTGTAGCGAGAATGCCCGCCACCACATTCGTAATGACATACATATTTTATTCATTCTAGAGTGTATATCAGGTTTTTATATTGTTTATTATGTCATATTAGATGAATTGTGATAGATAAATAAACTGTCGAGTTGATAATAGCTTCACAGTGAAGTACTATTTTGTCATGCCTCCTGACAGCAGGAACGGATTAATTGTATTTCCATTATTTCTTATGGGAGAAATTAAATCGCCACTCGAACATTTCGCGTTGAGAACTAGCTCCTGGAACGGATTAAGTTCGAATAGCAGGGGTCCACTGTACAAGTATCACCATGAGCCATTGCACCTGCATCCAGTTGTACCAGTAATTTTTAATAAGTTAACTGAAGGATAATACTTGAGATTGGTAATTTGCATTTTATAACTGGGTAAAGGAGCTGTACAATCCTATAGGCTTAATGCTTTCCATGATAATGGCAAGGATGAAGGCATGCTCATACATTATTATAATAAGAGGGAAGAACTAAACCTTTACGGATCATACAGTGCATGGGGAAATGGGAGGTGGTCAGATTTGATCAGTGGAGGGTAGCTCCAATTCCCTAGATAAAGAGCTCCTCACTGTTATGAAGGCATGTCCCTTGAAGGCAAGCACACACAGAGAACATGCTATTTGCTTCACAGTTCATGCATGCAAGCCACTACCAAAAATATAATATTGTGGAGCCCTGATTAGTAAATCTTTGACACCCATATTGATATCAAGATTGTCCAGTACATGAATCAAAGTTATTAAATTGAGCTGATTTCCTCTATTCTGTTTATTACAATACAGTAGGGCCCCGCTTTTCGGCAAGTTCAAATTATGACCAAAACTTTTGTATACAGCGAGGGTCTTTCAGATACGACGCGCGCCACCCGGTTTGTTTACATTTTCCGTGAGCACATCTCTCTATTATGTAATAATCACTCTTGGGCACATTAAATGTCCAATTTTACTTCAATATAGACATTTTCATTAATCCATCTATGATATTTTCTTCAAAATTATAAGAAACACGTTACATAGCATATAAACATGCTGTTTATATGCTATGTAGGTGTGGTTGCCGGGCGGAGGGAAAACATTACGTAATACTAATAATAATCACTCTTGGGCACATTACATGTCTTATTTTACGTTAATATACACATTTTCATTAATCCATCTATAATATTTTCTTCAAAATTATATAAGAAACACGTTACAAAGCATATAAACATGCTGTTTATATGGTATGGTGTTGCCGGGCGGAGGGAAAACATTACGTAATACTACTAATAATCACTTGGGCACATTAAATGTCTTATTTTATGTTAATATAGACATTTTCATTAATTCATCTACGATATTTTCTTCAAAATTATTTAAAAAACACGTTACATAGCATATAAACATGATACATACACCCACAGAATAAAAATTGACAAATATGAGATTTGTTTACCAAACGACTTTGTAGGAGTGTCGGAAGAATTACGTTTTCTCTAGTCAAACATTGAGGGATAACTGTAGAAAAATATTCCTTCTTTTTTATTATGATAATAATAATAATAATACT
Source organism: Cherax destructor (assembly GCA_009830355.1). Lineage (NCBI taxonomy): Eukaryota > Metazoa > Arthropoda > Malacostraca > Decapoda > Parastacidae > Cherax > Cherax destructor. Next base: position 14,178 of record WNWK01022081.1, read on the forward strand.
ATCATTACCTCTGAAAATAGTGTGTTGCATGAGAATGGGAGTGATGCTGTTTGTTTATTTTGTACTAACTTGTACACAATGTAAGAGTATTTGTATTGTGAGGTAATTATTATTATTTGCGAGGTAATTATTATTATTTGCGAGGTAATTATTATTATTTGTGAGGTAATTATTATTATTATTATTTTGAGGTAAAAGTTTCACATACTCTTACAAACGTATGTGAATGAACTAAAAGTGGACACGTATTAATTGCATTCATTTCGCCTGACCGAGTGATCGCCCACTACCTGTTCAGTTTGTTTTTTTACCTCGTCTGAACTCCGTATCTCGTTCTCTCTCTCGTTTACTCTTTCGTTAACTAGTTGGCTCTCATTGACTATGGCGTCTAAGCTAAGTTGTGATAAAAAGAGGAGTCGTAAGCCTCTTACTTTAAGTGCCAAGTTAGAAATGATTGAACTCGGTGAACTGACTTTTTTGGGTTATCCTAGGTACTCTACTCATATTCTGCTATGTATGATAATCTATGTAACTGTATTTGTGTATACCTGAATAAACTTACTAACAAGGTACAGTGGTACCTCGAGTTACGATGGTCCCCAAAATCGCCCTTTTATGTAAGTTTATTTTTTTAAATGCTTTTGTAGGTATATTTTTGGGGGTGTAAAAGGACTAGTCTATTTTACATTATTCCTTATGGGGATAAATTAGTTTGGTAATGGCACTTGAACAGCATTCTCGAACGAAAAAATATCGTAACTCGAGGTACCACTGTATATGTTGATCACTGATATAGCCATCAAATACAGTTATATATAGCAGCATGTGTGTAGATAACCCAGGATAACCCAAGAGTGTCAGCTGGGGATTGCAAGTTAAAACCTATGATAATTTATCACTCAGAGAATCCTAGGGCCCTAAAGAACTATGCAAAAGGTAGCCTCCCTGTTTATTATAAATCCAATTCGAAAGCTTGGATGACTACTGATCTTTTCATAAATTGGTTCACAGACTATTTTAAGCCTACAGTTGAGACTTACTGCAAGGAAAAGAAAATTCCTTTTAATGTTTTACTTGTTTTAGACAATACCCTGCCACTCACCTCTCACACATCAATGTTAATACTTTAAGGTAAGTAATAAGTGTACTCTGTGTGTATCTTACTTTTTATTGTGTTTTTTAATGCCTAGTGCTATTGCTAACTTAATATAAGTTAGTGTAAGCTTGTTGTCTGGCATTTATATGCATTTAGAAGTGGAAAAAAATGGAGTTCTGCTTTTCGGCGATGTCTGCTTTAAGGCACTAGCCTGGAACCTAACCTGCCGTATAAGTGGGGCCCTACTGTATACAGTACACTACTGTATACACATTTAAAAATATACTAAAAATGTTATAAATGGTGCAAAGGTGACATTAAAACATCAAAGATGGATGACACTACCATTATAGTATGCTCCTCACTTAGAGATGAATTCGTTTACTGATGTGGTCTTAGGAACGGAACTGCGTCGTTAAGTGAGGCAAGGCTGTATTGCTTGAAGGGTAGTCTTCCCTTGAATAAAATTGGAGACTCATCTATGACAATATTCTTAAATGGATAAAGGTACTTGCTGAATTTACGCTTCCGGTACATAAGCCCTTTCCTTATTTTGTAGAACAATTTCTCTCTCTCTGGGAACTGCTTTTATCAGAGAAATGCAACACGGCAGCAAAAAAAAAAAAAAAAAAAAAGTGATCAGTGGGCATGATTTTATTAAAAACTGGTGTTGCTATAAGTCTGTGTGTATTCTAATATTTAGTAGATATTCTGTATTATTCTTATGGGTGTGTAGCATCAGCTAGGAAATCTCCCTTATCAATTCTTTCATGTCCTTTAACCCTTTCACTGTCACATCCCTCAAAATTAAGTGCTCAGTGTCCACATTTAAAAAAAATCTGAAATGGAAGGGAATCTTTTACTGAAGGTAATGATGCCAAGAATCTGAAATCAGAAGGAAAACTTACAGAATTATGCAGGTTCAAAGTTAGCAGTCTGGGTGCAGGATCACTATGCAATGCCATATTTGCATTTCTATATTATCTCAAAATTCTGTCATGGTCTCTCCTCAAGGGAGGTTTCCTTGATGCTGGTGAGGGGCTCTTGATCTAAGGAACTGAACCTGTGCTCAAACGCCTTGAATTGACTCTGAATGCCTTCCATTCTCTCAGGTACTGTATGACCCCTATGGGTTTAGTGCTCCCCATGAATGTAAGACTAATAATAATGTGTCACAGTCTTAAAAATCTTGAATATTTAAGATTATATATGTAATTTAACCAGTTCATTACTACACTGTACAACCCATCAGTGTTTATAATGTTATTTACTTGATTAACTAGAACCAACTCTGGCTAATTTAAATTTGTATTTTTCCATAATGAGCTACATTTCATTAAAGGCTTTAACACCTGAAACAGTCAATTTAATGATCCATTAGCTTATTTACTGATTGTGTGAAGCTTGAAATTATTTATAAATTGTTAGCACTAAGATTTAAAAATTGCCAGATAGCTTTTAGTTTAACATGAATGGATAGGCTTAAGCTGGTAAGATAATACTCACTTCAACTTCACCAACTGTCTTAGTCCATCTGTTGTAACATTACCACATGAAGATATCTGAAGATCTTTAAGAGAGTCCTGTAACAGTGGCAAATGACTCAGTCCTTCATCATCAAGATATGAAGCCTTGTGAAACACTATACGACGAATATGCTTGCAACCCCCTGCCAAGTTCAAATATCAAAATAAATAAATAAGTGATGGATATGGTTAGAATTTGAAAATAGTTTTGCACCGCTAAATCAGATATGTACATTAGGACCAGGAGCTTTCTGGAACTTTCAAAATTATGTAAATTTGCATAAAGTTTGATGACATACCTCATACAACAAATGTTAAAAAGAAGAGAGAAAAGTGACGTTAAAAAACAAATGGTGATAAATAGAAGCAAATCCCTGATGCCACATCTATTTACAAGGAAAGGTAATTCTAATGAGTAAGCAAAACTTGTTTTCAGCAAATTTTGCTGAGAATAAAAAAGTTTTTGAGAAAGATAAATTGAGAAAGCTTGAGAAGCAAATGGACCTGGCAGTTAAGTGACTTTTAATGGACATGTTGGAGTGTGACAAGATAGCATTTATGAAAGTATCCAGGGAAAATGGTTAGCCAGACTTGAATTTTGGAGGAGTGGTAATCCCGGCACTCTAAAGGAGAGGGTGGGGATGTTGCACTTGGGGAGGGGACTGGGTAAGTTGAACTGTGATATCAGCACACTTCTTGCAAGTCGGTGATTGAACCAATGAGGTAAAAAAAAAAAAGTAATACAGATGGAGTAATTTCAAGGTGAGGAACAAAGTAAATGAGAAGAAATCTGACCTAGTGAGTCTGACTGAAACCAAACTGAGAAAATAAACATAAATTAGAGAGCATTCAAGATACGAGGAGGATTGGCAACACAGTAAACTCTCTGTTTAATAGACTAATTGGGAAGCAGGTAGCCAGTAATGGCAATAGTGGTGAATAAAGAAAAGATTGTTTTGCTGTGATTGTAACAATAATGAACAATTCTGCAACCAAAAGACTTTGTCCACTGTTTCCAAATATATTTACCCAGCGGATTTTGTTTCGCATTTCTGAATTCCATTAAATAGAGGGTTTACTGTACTATATATTTACAAGGAAATTATCCAAACTTCAGGAATTAAAATCCAGAACATGATTATCATTATTGTAGTGGAAGAAATCTAAAATAAATACTACTAAAAACCTGTAAGAGTGAATGCGACCCATTGTTTAACACACACAAGAGAAAGATATGTGAATGACTGCATAATATAAAAAGTGAGTTGGAAAAGGCAAATCAGTGTAATCAGGGATTTCCAATCCTGTAAAAAAAGAAACAGCATTCTATGAGAGTAGAACAGTAAAGAAATACAGTAGTTAGTCAAATTTCTCAATATTTTTATATTAACCCTTAAACTGTCCAAACGTAGATATACGTTTTTTTTCAAATGCTTTTAACCTTGCCACGATAAGCCTGAGTTGCCTAGAGAATGGGTCTGTGCACTCATTGTGTGCAGTATTACAACATTTGGGAATGACAAACAAAATGCACTCTTCATTTTAAAGAAAAAGAACAATTTATTTTTTTCTCAAAATAGTCGGTCAGCTACGCACGTGAACGTATATCTACGTTTGGACAGTTTAAGGGTTAAAGAAGTGAATCAAGCAAGAGAAAGCAATACACTCCCAATGCTAAACCTAAAATTTACTAAAAAGAAGAGACTGACGAGGTAGGTATGGTGATAAATCTGGTAGTATATGATACCAACAAGTGGTACTTTTCCACAGATAGGTAGGCAGAGTGTCTAGCAACAGATGATGGAGAGTCAAGCCTCCACCACTGAATGATTCAGGGGTTTAATATTCCTAAGACAATATTTAATATTCTAATTACTAGAAAAAGGAAAAAAAATCCCAACAGACTTATTTTAACCCACTTGGTAAGACATGATTTGAGGAGGAAAAAGAACAAATGACTAACTGATAAAAAATGAGAAATATGATGATCTAAGGTAGTATTTCAGAAAAACAAAATGGAATAAAATATTACAAGTACAGGTATAAACAAATCATATTCACTACTGTGTTCTGCAATGTCAAAATGGAATCAAACCAATAAAAACAAAAAATGGAAAAAGACTAAACAAAGAATGGCTTCATTTCTGAAAGGTGCTGAAGAATCATATACAGGCAGGCCCCACTTTATAGTGCTTTGCTTTACAGCATTTTGCTAATACAGTGGTTTTTCAATTATACCCATTCTTCATTTACTCAAGACTTCCTACAATAAATATATTCACCACTCACTATAAGCTTAGAATGAAAATATTTTAAAGTAAGTGATGTGTGTACTGTACGTGCATTTTTTAGGCCTAGCTTTATTGCTCACTTAATATATGATAGTGTAAATATGTTAACAGGCTTTTTATATGCATTTCAAAGTGAAAAAAGGTTATGATTCACTTTACAGCAATTTTCGCTAACCTGTTGTATAAGAACAGAAAGAAAAATGAACAAGAACAAAACAAGCAAATATTTTATACATACAGTGGAACCCCGGATTTTGGCCGTAATCCATTCCAGAAGGTCGGCCTAAATCCGAAAAGGCCGAAAACCAAAGTAATATTTCCCATAAGAATTAATGTAAAAACAATTAATCTGTTCCAGACACCCAAAAATATTAACCAAAAATACATTTTTTAAAGATTAACTATAATTTTACATACACAAAACAATGAGAACTAAATAAAATGACTAATGAAATGGATAAATGAACATTTAACATCACATTTACCTTTATTGAAGACTCTTATTGGCGTATGGAGGACAGGAAGGAGAGAGGGAGGACTGATTATTGTTTGGAAGGGAAATCCCCCTCCATAAGGACTTCAGGTATCAAGTCCCTATCCATGGTTACTTCCCTTCTTTGTCTTTTACTGGCACTAGGACCAGCTTGAGTCACTGTACCTTTGTCGCACAAATAAAACTGTCCAAAGGTGTCTGTTTCTGGCGTCTCTTTAAGATTTGCCTGAAGTGGGATAAGGTTTTGTCACTGAACATGTTCAGATATGGCTTGTTTCAGCTTGGTCAGGGTGATATTTCTCCACAAAACTTTGCACCTCCCTCCACTTTGCACAAATGTCCTTAATCGCTGAAGAAGGCACCTTCTTCCCTCTCTCTTCCTCCTCCTCTGAACCAATTTCCTCAGCTGTGGTCTGTTGGTGTTGCAGAAGAAGGTCTTGCAGCTCTTCGGTGGTCCTCCACCAACTCTTCCACATCCTTGCCACTCACCTCCAACCCCAGGGATTTCCCCAAAGACATAATAGATTTCACAACAGGCAGAGGGTCGACAGGGTCAGGGTCAGCCTCAAACCCTTCAAAATACTTGTCGAGGACACATTCTGGCTCACTCACCGAGAGACACAGCCAAATTGACTCACGCACGCGGCGTCCTGGGCGGGCAGAAGTGTCCAATACGGCCGATTTCCGAGTTGCCGGCCAAAATCCAGGATAGAATTTCGGCCAAAAAAGCAGCTGAAATCCAATTTGCCCGATATCCGGGGTCCACTGTACGTATTATAAAAATTGAGCAAAATAGTATATAAAACAAAATTCAAAGAATCAAAGATGACAAAATCACAGAAGTGGAGGAAATGTGAAAGATAATGAACATCATGTAAATTCCAGTGTGTTTACAGAGGACACTGAATGTTCTGTAGTGAATCTGAAACTCAACAGCCAACTCACGACATAAAAATATCCAAAGAGTAATTAAAAATGCTACTGCTGGATGATTACAAGGAAATAGGAGCAGATGAGAAAGCAATACGAGTTTTAAAAGAATGTGCTGAAAAACTAGCTATCCTCTCTGAAATTTCATTTGCTGTCTTTCTGCCTAGCTCCCTTTCCCATGGCACCTTACCATTTTAGCAGTCATTCATAAAACTTTACTTTTCATGGACTCCATCACTCCTGCTACCTATTTTATAATTCATGTTATCTCTAGATGACTTATTATTATCACCTTGCTCTTTTCTATGTTCACTTTCAAGTTTTGTTATTCTACACACCTTTCTCAACTCCGATAACCTCTGCAGTTTTTCTAAAGCTCTCAAAAGCACTGTGCCATCAGGTAAAATGAACTGTGACAACTCCTACTTTATATCAGGTTCAATATCTTTTAGGTCAGCATTTCTCTAACACTGGCATTTGCAATATTTTGAAAATACTCAAAGTTTCTTTCCTAAATAGCCTAACATATTATGGAGTGAAAAAAAGGAAATGTGGAGAAAAGAAAATGAAGTAGCTCACTAAATGGCAATGCAGTGTGATACAGGCTAGTAAATCCTTGATTTAATGAACTAATAGGGGAAAGCAGGTGGCTGGTTATAGCAACTGTAGTGGACAGACTTGAAATTATCTTGCTGTGATCATAACAATAATGGACAATTCTGTAACCTATGAAAATGTCTTGTTGTTTCTGAATCAATTGACTTAGCAGAGGGTACTTCATTTTAATCTCACTATGGGTAACAGAAATCAAAAGCAATAAGACTAAGAAGACAGTATCCTACAGCAGCCCTAGGGTACACAGGATGAGATTTCCTACAGCAATTAAATTTCTGAAAGACCAAAAAAAAAAATTAATCAACAGGTATTTATATATAGTACAGTACTTACTGAAATGAGGAAAGCCAATATGCATTATTGCAGAATCTGTGGCATCAATTTCTTCTATTTTTAATAACTTTTCACTCGATGCTGGCAGGGTATTATAATCTTTCGTCCATTTTTCACTGTTGTGCCATTTGACAAAGGCTCCACACCTTAGTAACCATTCAGCACAGGCTCGATCAGGGCCTACTTCTTTAATTCTGCTTTCATCTACTCTGTTAAATGATACCTCATGCAATAATTTGGGTTAAATGCAGAGGACAGTTAATTATTATTAAAACACCATCATCAATTCCCTCACCTCACCAATACATTAATTATTTAATCTGTTAATATAATGTGGACTGCTGTGTTTTAGCTCTTAACATTTATTACTACTGTGCATATTAACTATAACCCTATCCATTAAATCCTTTGATACCATTCCATATTGTTACACACATGTATCAGGGTATAGTGGAACCAACACTCTTATATGAGTGTGAAACATGGGTTTTAATTGTTGCAGCAAGGAGGAGGCTGGAGGCAGTGGAGATGTCATGTCTGAGGGCAATGTATGGTGTGAATATTATGCAAAAAATTCGTAGTTTGGAGATAAGGAGGAGGTGTGGGGGCAACAAAAAGTATTTTCCAGAGCTGAGGATGTATTATTGAAGTGGTTTGGACATTTAGAGAGGATGGAACAAAATAGGTTGACTTGGAGGGTGTATAAATCTGTGGTGAAGGGAAGGACGGGTAGGGAGGTAGTTGGAGGGAGGGGGTAAAGTAGGTTTTGTATGCGAGGGGCTTGGACAACTAACAGGTGTGTGTGTGTGTGTGTGTGTGAGAGAGAGAGAGAGAGAGAGAGAGTGTTAGGAGTGGAACAAGTAGTTTTTATGACTTGACATGCTGTTGAAGTGTGAGCAAGACAACATTTAAGAAGAGATTCAGGGAAAACAAGTTAGCCAGACTCAAGTCCTGAAGGTGGGAAGTACAGTGCCTGCACCCTGAAGTAGGGTTGGGAATATTCCATTTTGGAAGGAAATCTGAGCTGTAATGTCGGCATGCCTCTGGCAAGACAGTGATGGCGTAAGTGGTAGAAGTGTTTCTTCTTTTTCGGGTCACCCTACCTCAGTGGGAGACATCCACAGTGTTTAAAAAAGTATGATATTTTCTTCCCAGTATTTTTCCATCCCCAACAAAGCACTGATGGCTAGTTCTGTTGTTTTTTTATCTATTGGAGTGTATGGAAGAAGTTCCTGGCATTTTTTGTAGAATATTCATTGATGGAGACGTCTTTCCTGAGATAATGCAGATTTATTAGGTCAATTTTAGTTTTCACTAAATTTAAGTGATAATGGTCATTCTCCACCTGGCGTATGCTTGTCAAACCTATGTGCACTTTTAATGTCTTGCTTCTTAACATTACAATGGATTTCAATTTTATAATGCTAACTGCCACTTCATCACAATTCTCACCTTGTGTTGGGGAAAGATTGGCCCATTTCACTATCACAACTTCAAGGAAATCACTGTGTTGGTTATGAAGGAAAAGGGATGCAATTTGTGTTGTTAATTTATCCTCTAACCTGGATATTAATTTCTGATTTACATGGTTTTGATTCACCTGATGAGTGGGTCCATTTTCCTCTTGCTTTTCCAGCTTTACCTGTATGTGAATTAACATGACTGACTAGGCCAATACAATCTCTTGAAGTTCAGTCAGTTTTAATATCTGTGTGGTTAGTAATTCTTCCTGGGATTTTGAAGTTTTTAATATCTTATACATATTCTAGTTGCCTGCTGGACCACTGAATCCTTTGGCATTTGTAGATCTTGCTTATCACACAGGACAAACTCTGACTGAGTATATGAATGTTTCAAAATGTCGCTAAATGCTTGGTTCACTGGTTGTGTAGTGGTGTTTAGGGTAGTGGCAGCTGAGGTTGTGTTTACCATGGTGGCAGCGGCAACCATGTTTGTTGTTACTAACTGCCACCCACTACTTTTGCTCTGATGACTGGTAGACATACTATTTATCTTTGCAGTGGTCCTTTTCTTGTCTTGGTGGTGTGTATGCTGAAATAACATGATACTTTTTTTCTTGTTTGCATAAGGATGTTGGCAGTATAGGGTGGTCAAGCTGCCAAGTCCACTGGATGCCAAGACTTGCCCACAAACATGGTAGAGCAAACTAATCACAAACATTTTACCCTATGTTCACTGACTCAATAAAGCTCTACTGAGAGTAAAATATCTTTTGCAAATTAAGGTACAGAGCTCTGACCAAGAGGGCATTTTAGATGCTACATAATACAGTGGACCCTCGCTATTCGAACACTCCAAAACTCACCCTCATTCCAGAATGCTGTTCAAGTGCTGTTACCAAACGAATTTATTCCTATAAGGAATGATGTAAATTAGATTAGTCCATTTCAGACCCCCAAAAATACACTTATAAAAGCACTTACAATAATAAACTTATATAAAAGGGTGAGTTTTGGAGTGTTCGAATAGCGAGGGTCCACTGTATATGTATTTTTCAGTGAGGTAGTGCTTCCATGTAAATTTGTATCCAAAATGTGAATAAAAGACTCAACCATAATAAAATAAGTGTTTATAGAGGGAAGAAAGAGTAAGAACAAGTTTCCTAAACTAATCTGAGTCATTTTCACAATCCAAACAATGAAAAATCATGTATACTACTGTAAACATGATTGAAATTTAAGATATCACTTACTTGTTGAAAATAGCATTAAGCCACCCCCAGAGGGTCCTTTGAGGTGTTTGAAACCACAGTGGAAGAATTCTCAATGGTGAATAGGAGCCACAGATTATTAAGGGAGTATAGCGCTTTTTGTGTATAGCTAACAGTCCAAAGTTACACTTGTTGCTTGTAGAGGTCTGAAATTTTACAATTACATTTATTTATATACGAGCTATACATTTAAAATAATACATTCAATTAATCACAATGTATCATGTAATCATTATTAATAATTTTCCATACTTCCTTAAGCACCTGCTTTGGCATTTTCTATTTCACTTATTAATATGAAATGATTCACCCATTCAAGAAAAGTTATCACTCCAGTTCTTTTATCATCCAGTCACTCATTGCTACTACAGTATCTCAAAATAATTTTTAATAGAGTTTAATTCAATGTTTATGCTCTGAATGCTGCAGCTCTTCACCAGTGCAAATTATGTAAGGCCTATCTGATCTCTCTCTTACCGTGGCTGAAACAATCCACCAAAAAACCCACACATTCCTTTCCTAAATGTGGGTTTTGGTGAATCTCTCATAATTTAATTCTATTTGGCCAACCTCCTCTTTTTTTGGAAATACAGTAAATGCTTGGCCCTAGTCCTGGTTATTTCCAGATCTTCTGAAAGGTTATAATACAAAAATTTCCTCTCCAAACTGCCATTCTTTAGGTTTCTTCCATATGTATTAATTTATTTCTAGCTTATGTAATGTTCATGAGACATGGAGGAAGCAACTGCATAAGGTGGAATGTTTAAGTACATACAATATACATTATTGTATTTTTGTACATTTTATAAAAATGACTGGTACGTATATCAGATCATTATTTAGTGGTCAAAACAGAAGTGAAAGTGAATGAATTAAAAAATGGAACAGTTAATATGATGTATGAGCAACCATTAGAAAAAGTAACCCTTTTGAAGTAAGCTGGGCTACTATACACATACACATATGATCCCAGTTTTTATCCATTGAAACAGTTTCCTCACCACTCTTGCAACTTTCTTTTGCTCACCCTTCATAGACTCATCAGCTGATGTATCTACTCCCAAGTATTTAAATACATTTACTTCCTCCATTTACTTCATTCCATATACTGTACATCTAATAAGCCTGAACACTTTCCTCCTTTATGCATTAATTTTCAGCTTCATCTTTTTACACATACTGTATTTCCATATTCCTTTACCAATTTAAGCAAGCATCTCTGAATTTCCCATTACCACTGTTATCTACAAAGTATAATGGTGAAAGCTTCAGTGCCTAGGCTCTGACCAATCAGGCAGTTGGTGAACCCTTTTCACTAGTACAGAAGTTACAAATACAAATTTTATTTCTTTGCATAGAATTCAATGTAAGATTTACATGTTATAAAATATTTTTAAGCACAAGAAAGCCACTAGTATGCCTGAGCATTGTCTTAATGTATTAAATTAAGAAAGAGTGTAAGAAAAAAGTCCTGGGATACTGTAGCACAGTACAGAATCTACCAGAAAGATTTGTAAAACAAATCATCATACAATAGTGCAGTACTGTAAATGCCACAAAAATTAGAAAGTATGAATTATTTCATTACATTTATTAAACTTGGCATCTTTTTCATGATAAGAAATAGTTACAGTAATTTCACACACATACAGCACTCTACAGATAGCAAAACTAAGATACAGTGACAACTTAAATAAAGAAGTGTACCCATTGTTTTTTATAGGCAGTGCTTGCAATCTTAACTTATGAAACAATAATTAGTTTGCTACAACTCATGTTAAAATACAGTGTGACCCCTGGTGTTCGTGATGCTCCAAACTCGAACAATTATGTAAGTGTATTTTTGTAAGTGCTTTTGTAAGTGTATATTTGGGGGTCTAAAAGGACTAGTCTAATTTACATTATTCCTTATGGGAACAAATTCGTTTGGTAACGGCACTGGAACAGCATTCACAAAACTCACAGAGGGAAAATGCTTAGGAATCCATCTTGACAGTGGCCTCAAATTTCAGACACATATACAACAAATTTCCAAGAAAGTCTCAAAGACCGTGGGAATACTATCCAAGATACGGTACTATGTTCCACAACCAGGTCTTCTTACCCTATATCACTCACTCATTTACCCCTACCTCACCTATGGAATCTGCACATGGGGCTCTACATCAATAACTCATCTCAGACCACTAATAACACAACAAAAGGCAGCAGTTAGAATGATAAATTCACACTCCAGACAACATACTCCACCAATATTCAAAAACTTAAACTTACTCACCATACAAGACATCCATACTTTTTACTGTGCCTATTACATACATAGAACACTCTATGCAAATATTAACCCACCACTCAAACTTCTCCTTACCAATTTTAACAGGACACATGACCATAACACTAGACACAGATCACTCCTCGATGTTCCCCGTGTCCATCTAACACTATGTAAAAACTCAATGCATATAAAAGGCACGAAAACTTGGAATTCATTACCTGTCATTGCCAAAGAAACCCTGCCTGTACCCCAATTCAAAACTATGCTAAAAAACCACCTTCTCACCTAAAGCTAAATGCTCAATATCAAACATTCCCAACAAAGTAGAATAATCACTTAATGTAAAAACCTGATTAATCAACTGAATGTAAAACCTGTTATGAATAATACATTTACATTATAATGACCACGTAAACTGTAACTGCAATGCAATTAATTGTTTTAAATTGTTATCTCACTCAATTAGTTGCATTGCTACAATTAATTGATATGTTCAACTTATATTCAAACTTTATAACTTAGATACGCAATTACACTTATTTTATAAATTATCAACCATAACTTTTTACCATGTAGTCTAGAATTAAGTAGTCCTAAGAATGTCCGCAATGCACAGCATATTAGGGGCTTTTGGCATGTACATCTCATTAATAACTATGTAATAACTATGTATAACTATGTCTACCATGTATCATTGTACCATGTCTCAATAAAGTATAAATAAAGTAATGAAAAAATCACGAACACTGGGGGTCCACTGTATAAGGTTTGGGATATTCGCAATTTGAAGCTGTCGTATCTGAGCACCTCTGCAAACAGTGATTATGTGTGAGTGATGGTGAAAGTGTTGAATGATGATGAAAGTTTTTTCTTTCTTTTTGGGTCACCCTGTCTCGGAGGGAAATGGCCGACGTGTTAAAAAAAAAATGTTTGTAACAAACTAGTATATACTGTATTTTAAAAGTAGTTCGGTTTTGGTAAATTACTGCCTAAAAACACACTAAAATCAAAAGCTTACCTTATATAATTTTGTTACTTCTGATGAGCAAGAAGTGTTGAGCAGTCGGAAACTCCTAACAGACTTCAGCATCACAGCAAAGGCTTCTCTCTGCATTGTCATCACCGCTGAAAGCAGCACACACACTTTTATTACAAAGTTCTGGAATACTCTAAATAAAATATATATATATATATATTTTTAACACACTGGCTGTCTACCACGAAGGTAAGGTTACCCATAACAGTAGAAACACTTCACCATCACTCACTCCATCACTTTAGCCCCGGTGGCCTGGTGGTAAAGCTCTCGCTTCACGCATGAAGGGCCCGGGTTCAATTCCTGGTGGGGCGGAAACATTTTGAAGTGTTTCCTTACACACACACACACACACCCCGGTGGCCTAGTGGTAAAGCTCTCGCTTCACGCACGGAGGGCCCGGGTTCTATTCCCGACGGGGCGGAAACATTTCGAAGTGTTTCCTTACACACACACACACACACATACATACAACAGGCCTAGTGTCAAATCGACATGTGCCTAGGACAAAATGGTAACTAACATACAACAGGCCTAGTGTCAAATCGACATGTGCCTAGGACAAAATGGTAACTAACATACAACAGGCCTAGTGTCAAATCGACATGTGCCTAGGAAAAAATGGTAACTAACTGTTTTGCCCTTCCAAACTTCAATATCCCCACCCCTAAGAAATACAGAGAATGGGAGAAAAAAATAGATTTAAGGAAGAGAAGCCTAGATAAAATAAAAAACAAAGGGACCAATGGAAATACATCACTATTATTATTAATTATTATTATTAGTATTATTATTATTATTATGTAGTAGCAGCAGCGCTGTATGACCCTTGTCGGTTTAGCGCTTTCTTTGATTATAATAATAATAAATAATGTAGTAGTAGTAATAGAAGTGGTGGCTAAAGCTCTCGCTTCACACCGCGAGGGTCTGCGTTCGATTCCCAGCGAGGGTAGAAACAATGGGCGTGTTTCTTTACACCGGTTGTCTAGGTTCACCCATCAGTAAAATAGGTACCTGGGTGTTAGTGGACTGGTGTGGGTCGCATCCTGGGATAAAACTGACCTAATTTGCCCAATATGCTCAGCATAACAAGCGGCTTAGTAGTACGTATGTCATTGATGTCAGCTATGGTCTGTATACCTTGTACATGTACTTGTAAATAAATATATTATTATTATTATCATTATAAACTCAACCATCTTGGAAACTTCATTGTCAACAATCAAGTTAAACCTCTGGTATGTTTAAAAAACTATTAAGTCATAGCCCTAGACCAGCTTTACATATCAGACAGATTGCCAATAAAATATAATTTGTGAACTGTATGCTCAGCATAGCACAATATTCACTCTGTAAAACTTAATTAAAAATTGGCATTTTAGCCACAAAACCTGACTTTTTTGGGTTATCCTAGGTTCTCTACACATATGCTGCTATGTATGATAATGTATGTAAATGTATTTGTGTATACCTGAATAAACTTACTTACTTAACCTATAGGGGTCATACATTATTATTATAATCAAATAGAAGCGCTAAACCACAGGGGTTATACAGCTAGGGGTCATACAAGACCTGGGAAAATGGGAAGCAATCGGGTTTGAGCCAAGGAAGGAAAGATCAGGTCCAATATCTTGGATCAAAAGCCCCTCAGCAGCATCATGGAACCTCCCCTGACATACTCACTACACTTGAAAAATTGTCTCCAAGGAAAACTGTCTCAATAAAGGTTTCCATTCTGCCAGTGTACTCACCTAATTGTGGATGCAGGGGTCGATTCATGGCTCCTGGCCCCGCCTGTCGTTGCATATGCGTGTTTACTTTGAAACATCAGTGAGATGACTGGCATTCATCTAGCTAAATTCATTTAAAGAAATTAGGTTAGGTAGAGCATAAGATGCATAAACTTACGGATAATTCAGTCAAAACTAGTCTGTTTAGTTTTCTTGGCTACAGTTGGAAGGTCTTTGCTGCACACTACTACAATGTCAAGTGTGAGGGCTGTGTGACTACCTTCTTAAGTTGTAGTTACATGACAAAACATATGTATTATACACAGTCACTTCATATTACAATTCCACAGCCAACTAGCCGCTTAAGAGACAACTAAAACTAACCCGAGTTGCCACTCATGCCAGACTTTCTACCAGAATTATCGTACAGTGCTCACTAAATTATCGTTTTTAACCATATATTATATATATTATATATATATATATATATATATATATATATATATATATATATATATATATATATTAGTGTCATTGATGTCAGCTAGGCCTGTATACCTTGTATATGTACTTGTAGTAAATAAAGATATTATCGTACAAAACTATAATGTACGGTAATATTTAAGCCGCTCTAAATTGCCATTTCTAGTAACCATTTGCATTAAGGCTGCTTTAAAAAAAAATAAAGGAAAAAGCTAATTTCCTTACAACCCCTACAGTACGTAACATATCAAATTGATAGGTAAGTTTATTTAGGTACAGGTACACATAAGAACAATTATCATACATCGTAACATATGTGTAAATTACCTAGGATAACCCAGAAAAAGTCAAGACAAAATGTAGCTCGAGGCTGTTCCATAACTCGATTGCTAACACACTGAGGTCAGTGGATCGATCCCCGGTACGTATGAAAACATTAGAACGTGGTTCGTTAAGACACTTGCTGTCCATGTTCACCTAGCAGTAAAATAGGTACCTGGGTATTAGTCGCATCCTGGGGACAAAATTGACCTAATTTCTCCAAAATGCAGGTCGCTCCTACTTGTCCCAACTACTGGACCACTATGACAAGGTCCTGGATGCTCTAGAAGACAAACAAAACGCAGATGTAGTATACACAGACTTCGCAAAAGCCTTTGACAAGTGTGACCATGATGTAATAGTGAACAAAATGCGTGATAAAGGAATAACAGGAAAAGTTGGTAAATAGATCTGTGGCGGCTACGGTGAAAAACTCTCTTCCACAGGGAACAGTACTCGCTCCCATCCTGTTCCTCATCCTCATATCTGACATAGACAGGGAAATGAATTTGCATGACAGTGTCGTCCACTGAAGACTGCAAGACTCCAGGCGGACATCAACCAAATCTTTAAATGGACCGCAGAAAGCAATATGAAGTTCAATGATGATAAATTTCATTTACTCCGATATGGAAAACGCGAGGAAATTAAAAACTGTATCGTAGTATAAAACAAATTCCGACTACACAATAGAGCGAAAAACTAATGTAAAAGACGTGGGAGTGATAATGTCAGAGTATCTCACCTTCAAAGACAACATTGTATCAATCGCATCTGCTAGAAAAATGACAGGATGAATAATGAGAACCTTCAAAATTAGGAATGCCAAGCCCATGATGTCACTCTTCAGGTCGCGTGTTCTATCTAGGCTGGAATATTGCTGCACACTAACAGCACCTTTCAAGGCAGGTGAAATTGCTGACCTAGAAAATGTACAGAGAACCTTCACGACACACACAACTGTGATAAAACACCTCATTTACTGGGAACACTTTTAAGGTTCCTCAACCTGTACTCCCTAGAATGCAGGTGGGAGAGATACAAGATTATATACATTTGGAAAATCCTAGAGGGATTAGTACCAAACTTGCACACCAAAATCACTCCCTATGAAAGCAAAAGACTCAGCAGACAATGCAACATCCCCCCAATGAAAAGTAGGGGTGCCATTAGTATGATAAGAGACAACACAGTAAGTGTCAGGGGCCCAAGACTGTTCAGCTGCCTCCCAGCATACATAAGGGGGATTGCCAATAGACCCCTGGCTGTCTTCAAGAAGGCGCTGGACAGGCAACTAAAGTCAGTATTTGACCAGCCGGGCTATGGTTCGTATGTCGGGTTGCGTGCGGCCAACAGTAACAGCGTGGTTGATCAGGATGATCCACCATGAAGCCTGGTCACAGAGCGGGCCGTGGACCCCCGAAACCCCCTCCAGGTATAACAGAGAGCTTTCTACATAGTGTCACTTATGTCAGCTAAGCCTGTATACACTGTACATGCACTTGTAGAAATAGATTATTATTATACTGTAGATGAACTTGAATAGTATATTTGAGACTGCTTGCACAAATAATTCTGTAATATAAAGTTAAGGAAGAAAAACAACGTTTTACTCCATTGTATATTTAATAATTAGCATCGTCAGTGCATTTTGATGCAGTAGTTTATTTTTCTTTACACAAGCGACCATATCTTTGGAAAGATTAAACTTTACACTAGATCCTTGCTGATTTATGCATTCTGATGTTAGTAATGCACCATTAACATTGACTATTTTCAGTTTATTCTTGATATTTGTCTTATAAAATTTAATTTTACTGAAAACTCTTTTGCATTCCAATTTGAACGAGGTAAAGAGAGAGAGAGAGAGAGAGAGAGAGAGAGAGAGAGAGAGAGAGAGAGAGAGAGAGAGAGAGAGAGAGAATATATAGCTCGATAGATAATGAGAATTTGCCAGATCAACAAAATGTTCATCTCTGCAACAGTTCAGCTCAGAATCTATTATGCTAAATTATATTATATATATATATATATATATATATATATATATATATATATATATATATATATATATATATATATATATATATATCAAAACAACCACTATGAAAAAATAGAAGAATTCCAAGCGCTAGTGGTTGTTTTGCATATTTAGATATCACCTGTTTATTGTGATCTTTTTGCATTTAAAAATATATATATATATATATATATATATATATATATATATATATATATATATATATATATATATATATATTAGGTAGTAGGTTGGTAGACAGCAACCACCCAGGAGAGAGAGAGAGAGAGAGAGAGAGAGAGAGAATAGATAGCTCGATAGATAATGAGAATTTGCCAGATCAACAAAATGTTCATCTCTGCAACAGTTCAGCTCAGAATCTATTATGCTAAATTACATTATATATATATATATATATATATATATATATATATATATATATATATGCAAAACAACCACTATGAAAAAATAGAAGAATTCCAAGCGCTAGTGGTTGTTTTGCATATTTTGATATCACCTGTTTATTGTGATCTTTTTGCATATATATATATATATATATATATATATATATATATATATATATATATATATATATATATATATATATATATTAGGTAGTAGGTTGGTAGACAGCAACCACCCAGGGAGAGAGAGAGAGAGAGAGAGAGAGAGAGAGAGAGAGAGAGAGAGAGAGAGATTATTATTATTATAATCAAATAGAAGCGCCAAACCACAGGGTCATACAGCGCTGCAGGTTATTGTAGGATGCAGGGAGAGTGGGTTGTAAGAGGGAGATGGACGATTAGTAGGGTATGGAGTGCAAGATGACGGTGGATAGTGCAGGGAGGAGGGTAGCAAGAGATCGAGGTAGAAGGGACTGAGGGAGGTGCTAGAGGTATAATCTTCAGAGTTTGTGTAGTAAGTCAGTTTCTGTCAAAAAGTCAATGAGAGAGTCAGGATTAAAGGAGGGGCCATCTGCAAGAAGGGAAGGTAAAGAAAGGGCCGCAGAGCGAAGACGTCGTTGGAGGTAAATTCTGCATGCTCGTTGATAGAGTGGGCAGTC